>MU858075.1:8445-297462 GCA_033297075.1 Rhypophila decipiens | reverse complement strand
CAAGTCGGCGTTCGACTTGAAATTCTACATCCTTTTGAAGAAAGGGGGTCCGTAGCCTAGTGGTAGGGTTCTAGACTAGTGGATTCGTCACAGAGAGGAACAAATATACGCCTTAGAGAGGAGCTTATAATGCTTATAAACCCAGATTTAAATGCATCTACTTACTATAATAAATGCCTTAACTGCACTTGTAATAGGCATTGAACAATCAGCTAACATACCATAGACACAGCTTTGGGGAGATCTGACACACCTTGTTCCACGAGCTTGGCCGTGGCCGATATGAGATATGATACATTAAAGGCCGACAGCGCAGTGGCGGGAAGAAGAACAATGATTACCGAGAAATAGGATGAAATAGCATATATAGTAAATAGCATACATGGACCAAGCTATCAAAGGCAATGACACAGAGACTAGAAACCCTGACATTCTGTCGTGTGAGCTGAACAAAACAATTTCAAAGACCACAGCAGGGCGAGGTGCTGTTGATCATGGCCCCACTTTTACCCCTGAATCCCATTGTTGACTTTGACAGTGTGCCTCGCCAGCACTCGTCGAATACACTATGCGCCATCTTGCACAACGAAAATGACAGTTACACACCATAACTTATTATCAGACATTCCCCTGGGCAAAAATTGGGCTTCAAAATGGTGCGGGTGGCGGGGTCGGCAGATTCGATCTTTTCGGATGCTTCATATCTGCCGACGGTACTACTTGCATCGCTGAAGCATCCAGGATTGGCATCCCCGCTTTTTTCAGGTTCGCATTTATTTCGTCGATGTGATCCATCAGATTGCTGCGCATGGTGTCCCATAGCCCGGGTTGCTCGACTATTCATATCACAGAGTATCAGCGTCATTGTCTTGTCACGGTAAAGTGGCGTGCGCGTGAGTGCGGTTCTGTGTGCGACGTGCTTGGGTTGATACTCACGTCTGATATCAGGGTGATCCTCCATTGCCCATTTTGTAAGCGCAAAATGGGACGAGATGTGGAACATGAATCCTTGGTGTCGAAAGACAGTGTCAGCACTACCCAGCCCATTGTTGGGTGATGGACAGAGGATGAGATGAAAGCCCAACTCACCGAGTGAATCCTTTCCTACCATGCCAGGCTCGTGGGAATCCTCTCGATCCCTTTTCCATGCCTCGTAAGTCTCGCCGTGCGGCATGTATGCTTGCTCGAACCTCAACCCACCCTCCTCAAAGGGTCTGACACTGCCCAAGTACAGTCCCTTGATTACCCCCAGGATCTCGGTTGCCATGGTGCGATGGTAGTATGCTATCCTCCAACTATCCTTGACAACGGCCCACTTTTCCCCAAAGATACAAAAGTCAACAAGACTTACCCCAGGATATTTACTCGGCGCTGTCAGGACCGTGTATGCTGTGGGATCAAGCTGGTCGGAGTTGGCCGTCAGATGGGCAAAGTGCGAAAGGTTATATCGATAAGGGGCATATCGACCGTGCCAAGCTACGACGTTGAAGGGGCTGTATGGCTGAGAGTAGCAGTTCAGGCGACCGGCTAACTTGAGAATAATCTTCCAGGGCGAGGATGATGGCTTCGAAGAGGAGACGAAATCAAATGCTGCAACGGGGTACTCAAAGTCGCGGAGATGGGCGAGGCCATTGGCGCCGAGAACACCGAGCTCGGGCAGGGTATAATGCGAACCGAATATCTCAAGCACATAGCCGCGAGCCTCTTCCAACTCTTCTTCTGGCTGGCCAGCATGTTTGTGGCTCGAGCGAACAAGGGATATCGAGAATCGGATGCCCGCGGGCAGCACAGCTATTATTCCAGGTCTAACACGCAGCATTCCCATCTCGGTCTTGATATTTAGTGTGCCTTTCTGTGGAACCAGCAAGAATTCTCCATCGTGGTTCGCAAACGCTTGTTGGCACATGTCTGCGTTGAAGGCATATTGGTGGACGGCGAGACCCTCTCTTAATGTCGCGTCCCCATGGCCTCCGATGGTGCGTAGTCCCTGCACAAAAGTCGTCTTCTTCACTTGAGTATCGAGCGATAGGCCGGCGGCCACATCGGTCGATGGCTCGGTCGTTAACGGGCCCCATGCATGCGCTAGGGGGGTGAAAGAGACGTCGGGGTTGATCGGCAGGAAGCTGGCTTGAATCTAAGAGATCCATATGAGGACCGTCAGCAACTAACTTTCAGAGCCGTATGAAGCAAAGCAGGCAGTCAAAATAAGACACGGACTGGATATTGCGCCAGCGCCGCACGTACCTGGTATGCCTCGTTAACCGGTGAGACGGCGCGATGAGCGGCTGCGGGCCGCTCCCGATACATCCAGCTGCATCATACGAACATCAGGAACAGGGGTCTCGGAGCTTTTGCAGCTGCGAACGATACATACACATTGGACACTGTATCCCTGGAGGAGACGAAGGAAGTCCCATTCAGATGCTCGGCGTATAGTCCATATGGACATTTCTGAGGCAAATTGGTTCCGTGGCGGGGCAGAGAGCCGGGGATGGCCTCGGTGGCATGGTGGTTCCCAAAGCCACACTGGTACTTGTAGGGGTCAAGCTCCATATCGGCATCGTGCTCTTTGGGGTTGGAGATGGCAGGTTGATCGTGAGCAATGGCTGAGGGCTCCATGGTTAATCCGAATATGGCTTTGAAACTAAGGTGATCAGTCGGTCTCGAACTGCTGTTGTAAGCTCCTTCCTGCGACAAGACTAATGTATGTTGAGATGTTGGTGTGGATAGTTGTCATCCACTGTTGGCGCGACAAGGAATTGAAGAATTGAATGGAAATTTTCCGTCATTCTTATATAAGACGGAAGGAACCAACAGACCGCCGCGGGTGTTTTTCGGACGAAAAGTCGGCGAGCGGAAGGTATGAATGATACGCATGCTTGTTTCTGTACCGAGTCTGGATGCGAAAAACGCCGTAGTGGTTTGGTATCAAAATACCTTGGATCGGCAAATCATGGAGTCGGGAAGGTCACGGAATAGAAGGAACAGGACCAGTACGTGTCAGATGAGGACTCGACCGACCGTCTTCCTCCTCTTTACCTCTTACCCATCCCTTGGTCTCGATCAAATTCTAAAATGTTGGTGTTTGGAGTCCGAGAGTCAGTCCGATCGATGTACAGGCAAGTCCCTCTGAGGACCTCTGAATCAAGTCCAAAAATCTCGATTGACGAGTACTCATTTAGTGGGACATGTCATGAGCAGGTCGAAGAGAGCCATGACCGCGTACCGCGGTAATTTGTCCCTGTTTGCTACTTCTGTATTCCATCCTTGCGTGCCTCGAAGCAAACCAGTCCTGCATCTCGGGAAGCTGCATGAACATCTTTTACGGCCTGGTAAGGCAGAGTTGGTTGCTGGCCCTAGTCAAATGATGCGTCTGCTAACCGGACAATTTTCACTGTTGCATCTGCGATGATACATACCTTGCTTAATCCGTGTAAGTACCATGTAGGTACAGACAATGAGGGCAGGAATGACCTCTTCCACTACAGTCGTAAGCCCCTTGACATTCCGTTCCACTGGTAACCACACCACCAGTGATCGATAAGAAACTGAAAGACGCATCTGAACTGTTCCTACTGGAGAAAGCTTGCCATTGGTGTCCCAAGCAGCTCCACTCATAACTTGTTGGTACTTGTTGTCCGCTTCATATGCGAGTTGGCGGCTTGGTGCTTGAAACATTCAAACAGGAAACACTGTACGATCCGTATCTGGGAATAATCAGTTGCAAGTCATTTGAGCTCCGGTTCGGTACAATTTCTCATTCATGAAGCATGCTATTCTCATCTGCTGAGCTGTGTTAGTCGAGGCGATGTGTGGAAATCTAAAGATGACGGCTTGTGAAAAGGCCGCGGGATTGCAAGATCAACGAGCCAGTCGGATCAAGTCTCATGAAGCGATGACCTCGACGCCGTGATACAATTATTCCTAAAAATCTATACTTGAACACGTGGGATTTCGAGCCAGATACAGCTAGTATGCAGGTTGAGGCAGTATCCCATATGAATGAAATAATCTGACTTGTCTGTGACAGGTCTGCCAATGCATCATATCTGCATGCAGGGGTATTGACGGATCACCGCGTGAGCTTGCGGAATCTCTGCGGAGGTACTGCTGTGTAATGGGTGGCTTGTTGAGCTTAAATCGGCCACCGACTGGCCGTTGGCGAGAAAATAAGGGTGGGCAACGAGAATGACATTCTCCAATCATAACGAAACGGACCGCATTCGAAGTGATAGAATTCTCCTGGACTTGGAGGAAGGTGCGGGCCATGAATCATCTCGGAGCGGCAGGCTTCCTTCTCAAACGTCCATTCTTCATGGCGCATTTGATGTTGGTGGAGAGACTTGTTGGTCACTTCCTCCAGAGGGATGGGCATACACGATTCACTCAACGAGAATCGAAAAGCAGTTTCAGTTCCGTTGAAAGACGGATGTGAAAACCGTGGCTTACATGCAATGTAATGTGAGATGGTCTAGCTGTAGTCATCATTGGCACAAGGAACAACCCCCACGACGCAGATTCTTCCGATAGAGGGTGGCCCGTTGCATCGACCTACTTGTCATAAGGTCTCCATGGAAGTGTTTCCAACGGTCCAACCTTCGAGAATCGCCCTGTCCGTTTGTTTGCTTGCTTGGCATAATACACTCTACTCGGGCATGCTGGGCAACTTCATCATGTCATCCCTTGACCGCTCCTTCCCGTATTACACCGCCCTCATGAAGCCCGATGCTCCCTCCGAGTCATCTTTCAGCCAAGTAATAACAGATAGATCAGATACTTCCACATCCGGAAGCTCTGATCTTTCATGTTCACCTGCCACTCGGCCGAAGTTGTCCACATCGAGGTCAAGATGGAGCACTCTCTCACTGCGAATACCACGTCTTGGCCGTTCCAATTATCACGAGCGTAGCTTCCTTCCACTCGGCCAGATTGCCTGCCCCGAGGATATGGATGTATGAGAACACCCGACGCTACACCGGTCCTTGCCGGCAGGCAATCGAAAGAAAATGGAAACGCTGTGACAGGCCGGGACTGTAACATCGCTTGAGGACGTACATGCCGGCCCGACCTGGGCAAGCCAGTCGTTCACAAGGCAAGTACCGTATGTACATTACCAACGGATCAGTGGCATGTCGAGTTTGGCTTGTCTTGGGCAGGCATCTCATCTTGAACGCACGCCCATATCGGCACAATGATACCGGGTACCTGGATGATACAAGAGCAGGCAGACCAGTCCAGGTGCCTACAGAGACCTGGATTAGTCTAATTCCGTCCCAAGAGACACTACGTAGATGAAACAGGACACTTGGGCCCAGCCAAGACTGACAACATGCCCGAAACCATTCGGACTTGGGACTGCCAGTGATACGGTAATTCACCGCGGCAGGCGCGTCTGGCGATATCCTAGAATAGCACTTCAGCTCTCTCACGATTCCATCATGCCTGCCGCCGGGGATACCATCCAGCAGGATCAGCAGATAGAACACGAGGAATGTCAAAAACACTCTATTGAGTCTATTCTTGTCGTTTTCATACCGTGACTGGGAGAGCAACAACACGCTCCCCGAGCTTCGCTATCACGGGCATTCCCACTGAACAAGTTCTAGAGCTGTCGATGCTCCGCCCAGCCTCAGACTAAAAAAGAAAATTGGTAATAACGAACGCTGGTGTACATGGAGAAGAAGATGTGACTCGTGTCGTCTAGGGGTACATGTAGTGATATAATAAAAAGGAAATATAACGATGTAGCTTCGCTGTGAGGCCGCCATTGCAAGGCCTGTGTTGTGGTTGGTTGTGCTCTACCTCTTGGACACACACCTAAAGATGCCCGAGTAGAATGCGAATCATCCATCATGATGATAATGATGCTGCCAACAGCCAATTATTTGGTAGTGATATGTTGAATCGCCGCCAGCCATTTCTGCTCGTCAGCCCTGATGATGGCGAACACCAACTGTTAGCAAACGCCTCGTCGCCCAAGGAACAGAGAACAACTTACTTGTCAAACTTCAACAACTTGCCCAAAACAGGGACCAACTGCGCCCTCAGCTTATTATCCCTCTGCTCCAAAAACTGCAGCAAAATAGTCTTGAGGTACATCGCATCCGGCGCAGCACTCCCTGCTCCAAGCGAAGGCGTGCCCGACCTAGTAGAATCCATCGACCCCCTAGCCGCCGCAGGACTTCCATTATTCGTGGCCAACTTGCCCTGCAGACTCTTGACCTCCTTCGAGACCTTGTCATACCTCAGCCTAAAATCATCCAGCGCCCTCCTCAGCTCGCCATTCTTCCTCTCCATATCCCGAACCTGCTGCTCCGACGCGTCCAGCGTAGACCTGAGATTCGACACGGTAGAGCGCATCTCATTCACCTCCCTGTCCGCCCTCTCCTCGCAAGCTTCCAGTTCCTCCCGCCTCCGTCTCCACTCCCGTTCTTTATCCTCCAGTTCGTCCTTGACCGCCCCCAAGGTCTTGACCTCCTTCTCCAGATCCTTAATCCTACTCTTCAACTCCTCCGTCTCGCGGGATTTTCTCCTCGCCAGCGCAGAACTCTCGTCCTCCAAGCGATCCCGCTCCTCAACGGCAGCCTCCATCTTGGCATGCATCTCTCGCACTTTACTATTAGCCCGCTCGTCAACATCCGCCAGCAAGCGTCGCATAGTCTCGGCCTCTCTAGTTCGCTCGTTAAGCAACTTCCTGGTCTCGGCAAGTTCCTCGTCCAGACTCTCACACTGCGACTGGCTCTCCTTCAACTGGACCGTCAATTCCGCCGTCTGGTCGCGCATACTAGCCAGCAGGTTCTGGGCAGACGCGTACTGGCTTTGCTTCAGGTCTGCGTCTTCTTTGGCTAGGTCTTGGGCCTTCTTCAGGTTAAACGTGTCGTCTTCGAGTTCTTTGATGCGTGGGCGTAGCTTGGAGGCTTCTTCTTGGATTCTTTCGAGCTCGCGGGCGAGCTTTTCGGATTTTGCGGCGAGCTCGATCTTTTCGGCTTCTGAGCGGCGGAGGTCTCGCCCGGAGACGCGTTTCTCGTCCTCGAGCCGGAGCCGGGTGTTGGTTTCTTGGGAGAGTTTGTCGTGGAGGGATTTTATCTCGGTTTCGCGGTCTGAGGCTAGTCTCTGCGCGCGGGTAAGTTCTGTCTTGAGGTCTTTTTCGCGTTTCTCGAGGTTCCGGAGTTCGGAAGTCTTGGAAGCGAGCTCTTCCTTTGTTGTCTTTAGAGTAGCTGACTCCTGGCGCAGGGCCTTGAGCTCGGGCTGGGCTTTTTGGAGGACTTCGCGCAGGTCGGTGAGGTCCTTGTATCGTGTTTGGGCGAGCTGTTGCGCTGCTGCTAGATCTGAGTGTAGGGTCGATAGCTTGGATTTGAGGCTGTCGAATTCTTCTTTCAGGGACTCGTGCTCGCTCTGGAGCTTGGCGTTGCCTTTGGCGGCCGAAGCAGACTTGTCGGCTACCTCCTTCTCGAGCTCTGCGATGCGGCTCTGGAGCTGTTTCTTCTCGGCTTCTAGCTCCTTGATTCGTTCCTTGGCGTCGACGTGCTCTGAGCCAATGTCTAGAAGGTCGTGCCGCAGGGTCTCGATCTCCTCGCGGAGGTCTTCTTCCGTCTTGCGTTGCTGGGAGAGCCGCTCAATGCGCGAGTCCTTCTCGGCGAGCTCTTGACGCAGACGCGATATCTCAAGGTTGAGCTCGCCGCTGGCGGACGTCTCTGCTGGTGAGGGAAGCGGTTGCTCTCCCACGGAGACTTCGCTCGGTGTTGGCTCGAGAGAAGCAGGTGTCGCAGCGGCGGCACCGCCCTTCTTGTTCTTCTTCTTGTTCTTTTTCTTGGAGTTTCCTGTCGCTGGGGGAGCAAGGTTAATGCTCTCCCGAGGCGTAAAGGTCTCGCCGGCGACTGGAGCTTCTGGTGCGGGCATGGTATCGAGCTTCTTGGTAAGATCGTCCAGCTTTGCCAGATCCTGGGCCTTTGTCTTCTTCAATTGGTCAATCTCCGTGCCGAGAGCTTCGATTTTCTTGTCAAGCGCAGACTTTGTCTCCGAGACAGTCTTCAGTTCAGATTCCAGTCCCTCGTACTTGGAAACAGAGGCTGCAAGTTCCGAAGATTTCTCCTTCAGCGCCTCGGCGGCAATGGTCTTCTCAGTCTCCAGCTGTGACTCGAGCTCCTTCACGCGGGCCTGAGTCTTAGCCAGGCGCTCAGTAAGGGTCTCAATTTCAGCTTTGCGTGCTTTGAGTTGGGTCTCGACGGACTCCTTGACAGCGACGGCATCTCGGGATTCGCCGAGCTCCCTGCTGACGTTCTCGAGGTTCTCGACAAGACCAGCGTTCTTCTCATTGGCCACAGACAGCTCTTGTGTCAAGTTCTGAACTTCGGTGCGCAGTTTCACGATTTCTCCTGTCTTCATGTCGACCTCGGCTTGCAGGTCGGGTATTTCATTGTCGTAGGAAAAGAACTCCTCGCTCTTTCTTTCCTCCCTGGATTCGTCGCCTTTGCCTTTGCCTTTCTCTGTCTTGGGTTCTGGATTAGGCGAGGCCTTGCGCTCGAGTTTCTCGGCCTTCAAAGCTGCCATTTCCTCCTTAACCGCAGCAAGCTCTTTCTCGGCTGCCTCTGACTTGGTCTTGAGCGCATCCTTCTCTCCTGACACCCGCTTCAACTCGTCCATGACCATATCACTCTTGAGGTTCAGCTGGTTCAGGTATTCCACGAAAGCCTCTGGGTCTTTGATCGAAGTCAGGGGCGTATTCTCTCGAAGGGTTTTTTCGAACGGTTCGATCGAGCTGACGCGGCCGTGGGCAATACGGTAGGAACGTAGCAATTCTGTATCAAGGGGCTTAGTAAACAAGCAGACATACGGGATGGGTGATGGAAGATGGATACGCACCTGGATATGTCTTCTCGAGCTTCTCGAGCTTTTTCAATCTACTTTTAATTTCGGGCGAAAGCTCTGCAGTAACAGATGTAGAGGGCGAGCCGGTCCTAGAAGGCTGCTCTATAGATCCTTCTCCAGATCCTTGGGAAATTGTTCCCTGTTCTCCAAGTTCTTGCGAGTCCGTCGACTTCTTGCCGGCGTCGGCAAGCAAGGCAGCCTTTTCGTCATTGTCGGCGTCCTTGGCCATGGTCTTCTTGTCGCCGGGATTCGGCGTCGCAACTCGGGCAGGGGTGGGCGCTTCGTCGGTCTCGTCAATGACAAAGGCGGCTTCGAAAATAGCTGGATCTACGTTCGTGGCGGCGCCTTCAGCACTGGAGGGGCCCTCGTCCACAGATTTCTTTGTTGGCCGAGGTTTCCGCGCTGGCGAATGGGTGCCGGCTCCGCTCGAGGCTCGCGATCGTTGACCGGGTCGCTGTGAGGAGGCGGATGCGGGAGTTCTCTGTGCCTCGAGATGTCGTTGTTGTTCGTTGGCAACCGCTCGGTCGAGTGTTGTCTTGAGCCTCTGATGCGCCAAGGAGTTAGATTTATGCGCAGAGTGTAGGTGGACATCTGTGGAAGGCGCATACCTGGAACATGGTGTTCGGGATCACCGGTAGCTGGTACGAGAACCAGCCGTGGTTTCCGTGGAGTCCTGGAGATGGAGACGAGGATAGAGTTGAGGAAGCTGTGGTGTGGCTTTGGAAGCAGCTGGAGGCGTTCTGCGAAAGAGGGTCCCAGGGCAGGCCATACAGAGTCCCGGGGTGGTCAATTCAAACCTTGGGGGCTTGCCAAAAGTGTAATCAAACGTTCAAAAATTCAACTATAATTCTGTAGACATTGTTGCGACTTATGAAGATGCGACTACTTAAGTTGCAATGATTGCACATTGATGTCCTCTCTCAAAGCCACCTGTACGAAACATGCACTGAAGTGTCTGAGCCTCAGCCGGAATGGGCGCCCAGACCTCAAAGATCCAGGGGTTGGCAGCCCAGAACAAAAATGTGACCAGGGGTCCTTGCTTCCCAGCTCCCTGCGTGGATCTTATTTCCCTGTTATCGAAATATCCTTCTATCGCAGTTGTTTAATGGTCCATAATGCTCGAGATGCCACGGACTGACTTGAACAGACAGCAATGATAAGGTTACAGATCAAAATTGCTCCGCGAGTATCTTTCGCTGTTCTTTTTTTCTATCACATGCAGTTACACTTTGCCTGGAGCTGGCTTTGGATGAGGGTAAACAGTCGGCCCAGCCCCTTGGCTAGAGTTAGTATGCACCTAGACGATAGGACAACGACAGCTAGCCCCGCTAAATCCGTCTTTCCACTATAACCGCCAATGAGGTCACCGGTCACAAGCTCCCGCTGACTCTCTTAGCCCACTGCCTAGCCTCCCATCCCCTGTCTGCAGCTGGAATTCTGTCATCTTTCTCCAGCGAGCCCGCCTCCTGAAATCTTCAGGATCCTGAATAAGACAGCACAAAACAAAGGCCACGAACCAATTTACGAGCCAGTCCTCTTGTCGAGGAACTCCCTGCGTCAATTTTTCTAGTTCGGTAGGCAACGAGGACTGCGCTTTACCTTTGCTTCTCTCGCCGTTGTGTATCGCTGGTCTTGGTTCCTCCGACTCCAGTGACGTCCAACCTCGCCGGCAAGATGGTGTCCTTCTGGCCCTGGAGGGTATGCGATTCTTCCATTCCTTCAAGTATCTAGCTATAGCAAGACTTGCTAACACATGACGTTGTAGAAAGATGACTCCTCCCCTGCCTCATTCGAGAAGACCCTATCGGCCCTCTCGACCAAGATCGCAACCACGCAGACTCGACTAGACAATGCCCGCTCCAAATCGAGGCGTATCAAGGTGCTCGGCACTCTATACCTCGGATTCGCCTATCTCGCGTCCGCCATCGTCCTCTTCTTAGCTGTGGGCTGGAAAAACATGGGTGCTCTGGAGTGGACCGGGATAGCTGGCGGCCCCGTGGTCATATACCTCTTCCGCACGCTGACGACGGCAGTCTTCGACTACCAGATTAACGGCCTCACCGCGAAGCTCAAGTCCCAGCAAGCTGAGCGCACGACTACCATCCAGAAACTCAAAGAGGCGACCAGATACGATTCAACTCAAGAGCTGCTCGAGAAGTACGGCGGAGTCGAGAAGAAGGCAAAGAAGGCCAAGAAGAACGCCTCCCAAGACGAGAACGATGACGAGGCTGCTGGGGAGAAGAAGCCACAAATCAGAACACCCGGACGGACCAATATGCCTCCACCGCCCACGGCAAATATCCAACGCGCTCCTCTTGTTTCTGCCCCTGGAACACCGCAGCCCGGTGGTGCTCACTCGGTCCACGGAACCCCCCAGCACCGTTCCCCGGCTGCAGGCCCCGAGATAGAACCTTCTGCCGACTTTGCGCCCAACGCTTTTGACGGCAGAGGGCCGCCCCCTTATATGCAGTATCCGCCCGCTGCAACGACCAAGTCTACCGAGCCGCACTGGTACGACCGGATCCTGGACACCCTTCTCGGCGAGGACGAGACGGCTGCCAAGAACAGAATCGTCTTGATCTGCGGACGGTGCCGGCTAGTCAACGGACAAGCGCCCCCAGGAACCAAGAGCCTCTCCGAGTTGGGATCATGGAAGTGCATGTCCTGCGGAGCTGTGAACGGCGAGATGGACGAGGGCAAGCGGATTGTTCGGGAGGTGCTCGGTGCTGCTTCAAGTCCATCCAAGGTGGAGACCTCGGACGACGAGGCAGCGGGGAGCTCAAGCGATATGGTCGAGGTCGGGAGGGAAGATGCCTCTGCACAAAGCGATTCGGAAGGACCCGAGGAGCAACTGGTCGGCAGAAGGCGAAAGGGCAAGGAGACTTGATCTACACTACAACCTCATTCATGGTATTTCCTTGTATTTTTTTTTTTTTCTTTGGAGGGCCAGCTTCTTTCGCTACACTTTTCTTATTTCCTCTGTTTTCCGGTTCATCTTTTATCTTTATTAACCTCGTATGGAGTTGCTATGGTAGGCCTGACCACACACATATTGATACCACCAGCGGCAGCTAGCTTTCAATTCTACATCTATTCATGTTATTTTCGAGGTCAAGACGGTCTATATACCGTGTCCTCCAGGCGGTGATTGCGTCCCAAGTTTCTCTCGAAGGCCCTTTTCTCCCGGCACTTACTTTACAGGTGTTACTGATTTACCGATTGCACTTTACAGGAGGGCGACGAGGAAACATTGAACGCAGTATGGTAATTACGACAATACCAGCTTCTTTGTTCAGTCTGTACTCGATCTGCCGCACCTCGTGGGTTGTCGGGATGACAACTCGTGGACGGGTCATTTGGTGTTCAGTAGTTCGATCTCATCAGGAAGGACTGCCCCTATCCTATAAAATCACACGCCCCTTTTCCAACCCGCAACCTCGAACCTAGACCAACACATAATTTCTCAGGAACGATCAATCTCTTTTGCTTCCTCGAACAACACATTCTCGTTTTTGCCAAACCAAGCGAACGTTTAAGCAAGGAGCACCACTTCACCTGCCCCTTTACCCCCTTTACCCCTTTACCCCTTTCCAAACCAAACAACGCCTGCCAACTTCAGCTTCGCAACCGAGTCTACCTTCGCAAAAAGCAGACATGTCGCCCCAGATTGCGTGCAGCATTTGCCGCACCGCGTGCTCCGAAAATTGCTACCAGAGACACAGGCAGTGGATGGCTTGTCACAATTCAGAATGCGGGCTCCATTACCCGGAGAACGTCATTGTCGATCACGCCAACTTTGTTCTAGGCACAACGGTAGATGCGTATCGGCAGGATCACCCGGAGCGAGGACGACGACCGCCAAGAAGCGACGAAGGACAGCAGACGAATCGGCGGACTCCCCCCGAGACAGCTGACCCCACGGGCCAGACAAATCGTGGCAGGTCACCATACCCACGGGCGACAAACACTGCAACACGCCACACACGACCCAGCGCCAGCAATTATGGCATCCAGACGCACGGCCAAGACCACGATCAAGACTACGATCTGTTCGACGGCTCGACGCTCTGCTCAGAAGGAAGCGAGGAAGAAGAAGTGGAATATGAAGAGGAGGATTCGGCAGCCCAGTCAATCACGTCCTCGCATATGTTCACGTCCATCCCAGACTCGAGGGACCACCATTATCGAGCCGTACGTCGAAGTCGGTCTCATCGCCATCAGCAAGGCGACGACTACACGCTGCCTTCCGAAACAGATGCGACAGTGCATCTCTCGACAACCTCACGGGGCGCTTCATCGTCTAGATTCCGACACGCTTTGAGGAGTTTGCTATGCGGGTTTCCTGTTGGTCGAAACAATGAAGACCAGCGTGGAACAAGGCCAACGCCTCGGTTGCGAAATTCAAGGCACCAGGGGGAGATGGCACAAGTCCCGGCCAGAAATATTACCACACCTCGAGAGCAACAGACACCCGTCCGGGCCCGAAATAGAATACCACATTCACCAACTCAACCTCCTCTCGGAGAGGTCAGCGATCTGGAGGAAGACGACGATAATGAGGTGACCACGAGCACGGCCGATCTCCCACCTCTCACACGCCAAGCGCTGATGCCTCCTGAACGACGAGCCGAGAGGACTCCGGAACAGCCAGAGCCTGCTAGTACAGGTGGTGAAAGTTCACGAGGGGGTACTACTTGGGTCACTGGTGTTATTACCTTGAGAGTGAATGGCCCGGGCGACTACACAGTCAAAAGTGTCGAGAAAAAGACAGTTACGCGGTACGAGGACTGAGGACGAGGCCTTTCAGGGGATGATGTTATTGGCGATACTTGGGGCTTGGGAGTCTTCACCCTCGGCCCCCTTACCCCTTACGAGGCCCCTGAGTGTTGCTTACATCTGGGCATGTGTTGTACCATGGTTGGCTCACCAACCATTCAACATGGCAAGTCCACGATTCTACCAAATATAGGGGGCATTTAACGGCGGCGGCATCTACCAGTCATCTCATGCCACATGTTCATCCTTCTCGGGCCGTGGTATGGGTACAGGTGCCGAAATCCTCTTACTCCTGGAATACAGATTGATCTTTAAATTTCACACAATAGTAGCACAGCAAATTGGAAACAGTGCTTGCACACTTACTCATCGTAACCAGCCTGAATGTGCCATTTGTGCCTAATTTAATATATTTGATTGACTATGATTTGCCAGCCATTGTGAGCGTGGTGAGGACTGCCCACGTTGAGGAGCCCGTCCCTCAGCTTGGACTTTCTGAACATGAAAGCCAGAGACATCAAGTATAAATGGACGTGACGTTTCATAAACAGCAGTCCTGAGCCCACCTGGCTCGGTTCGGAGATTTTGAGACCCGCCCGAAATTCATGGTCCGCCCGGATTGGTTCCTCCCAACTTGCCCTATTCAGATCTGGGGCGAGACGAGTTCTTCCTATCATTTTCACTGCCGGGACGTGGTGAAGGTGCTAAAACTTGGGCATCACTCAGCTAGTAGAAAATATGGGCCCGACTCAGGACCTGGACCTGATGGTCAAGGTATGGTACCCATTTGGACTCACCACGTATCCGACTTGGGCCGAACCAAAGCGCCGAATCGGATTGTGTCATGTTATGCCTTCTCCTTGCTCACCCACGGTTCCCGAATCGTCGTCCCAATGTGCAAAAGTTGCTACCCTAGCCAGCACTTTGTATGCAGCCAAGTTTGGGCCCAATCCGTTCTTGGATCTCAACCACCGTTCGGCTATCTCTTTACTCGCAGCTCGCAGCATTGTTACCTCGGATCGAGACCTTGATCAAACGTGTCAAGTTTCCACTTCTTCCCAAATCAAGATAGCCAGTACGTAAGGTAACCAAGTGGGCGTGCTGCCCAACTCCGTTTCTTTCCCCTTTCCCGTGCAGCATTTCACTCAGTGATGTGTGTCACCTTCAGGTTCAACCAGACTTGATCTCAAGGTCTGTTGTGCTAAATGTTAGCTTGAACTTGGTAGCTATCTGATTGCCACTTGGGCAGCATCCAAACCAAAGCTCTTATCTGCAACTTATCGCAGATATCCTCCACTCATTCATGCCCTTACTGGGGTGTCTGTCTGGTGACACGGCTTCTCTCATATATCTACATCACCCCCACCTCTCACCCTCACCATGTTTTCATGACAAGTGATTGATTTTCTTCCTTTTTGGCAGCGACCAACGCCCAGTTGTCAATTCTTGAGTGAATTTTTTTTATTCTTTGTCCAAGAAAGTACAGCAATTTTCCATTTCAATGTATCAGATTTCGAACTCTAGACTCCCCGCAGCGATTGCATATTTTCATTTCACCACCAACAAACAACCCCTCACCACCACAACGCTAATTCCACACTCACAACAACAAAACCACAATGGACCCTCCAAGCAACAACGACGACACCACAACCACCGAGTACGACTCGGGCGGCAGCGAGGGCGTCGACTACGCCTACGAGGGCAAACAGGTGGCCGCCCTCAGAAGAGGTAGCATCGAGAGCAGCGCCAGCCAGAGGAAGATCAGAAAGGACAATCGGAGTCCCAGACGCAAGACCTCTCCGCCGAGAGCTGCCAAGGCGCGCACCACGCCACCTACTACCACCACGACAAGATGTGTCTGTGGAGGAGGAGCAGGAGGAAGAGCAAGGGAGTCTGACGGCGACAGCGATGCCACAGTCAGTACCGACAGGACGTCATCAGAAAGCGACACCGAGGACGAGGACGGGCCTGGAAAGCGCCTGTCCCGCCCGAGGAGACGTCGAGCATCTGGGCTTCGCGGCGGCGGTGGTGACAGCGACGACGTCGAAGAGGACAGACGCCACTGCGACGGAAGATGCTGCGACAGAAGAAAAAAGACAAGGAAGAACTCGACCACCACCAACGCTTCAAAGAAGTCGGCGGCGGCCAAAAAGACGCCCTACATTGAAGAGTACCCCGAGGAAATCCGCCCGGTGGTCCTCTTGAAAGAGCACAAGCTCCCGCGGGGGTCGTTTTCGAATTCGACCACCACTGACTCGAATGCGAAGAGACTCCTCCGCGGTACAGAGGACCACGCGCAGATGTCGAGCTCGTTGGGCAAAATTCAGAGCATGGGTAAGCGGCCGCCTTGGAATTCGTCTTCGTCGGCTGCTGTGAGAGAGGAAGGGCAGCATCATGAACAGCAGCAGCACTCGTCGCATTCTTCCGAGAAGCAACAACAGCATCGACGTCGTCGCCGACATCACGCCGGTCATGGACAACAACATGGAGCAACCAAACCTCCTCGCCACGAAGGGGAACGACCCTCGAGCAGCTCAGACTTTGACTCTGATTCCGCCTCCGACTCCTCTCCAGCCCAACGCGATCGTGACATGGTCCGTGACCGTGACCGTCGCCCCTCAATCGTCCGCCGAAACTCGCGGCAACAAGCCGAGCGCGGCGCAGAAATGATGCCCTCGGCTGTAGCAGCGCGGAGTTCAGCAGCACGTAACCACTCCAGCTCGCCAAAGTACTCGTCCTCCTGGCCTCTCCAGCAGCGCGGTGGCGATGCTTCTTCTTCTTATGACCGAGACTACTCGCGCCGGCACCAGCACCACAGAATCATCACACAAGAACCAGAACAAATCGACTTGGACCCTCTTCGTGGTGGTGGCGGGGGCGGGTACGAAAGCGGCGACGAAAGCGACGATATTTTCACGGGCGAGTTTGAATTCGACGAGACGACTCATCGCCGCTTGCCGAGACGGCCCCCGTCGCCGCCCCCTGCGCATCATCATCATCATCGCCAGCCACATCCTCACAGAGCCGAGCACGTCCTGCACCGCCAGCCCTCGGCGCAGCTACGATCCCTCCGTGAACAGCCTCGCGAAGAGGAGTACACAGACGAGGAACCCCGCCGACGGCCACCAGGTCAAGGACGACCAGTGAAACCGCCCCGTCCACCTGTAGCACGAACAGTCGTGACCAACCGACCGAGCATGGGCGCCTTGGACCAAGGAATCGACATTGATCGTGCAGGGACGTATGCCGCCGAGCCGTGTGATATCTGGCGCGGAAGGCCGGAGGATTGGGAATCGCCTTACTCTGGAGAGTCTTCTGATCATGAGGAGGAGGATGATTACGATTACCAGTACCGGTCTTCTGGGGAGGGCGCCGGCGGCGGGTATGGAAGTCGTCATGGTGGGATAGGGTATGATACCATGATGCTGCTCGAGGGGGGCCGTCGTCAGCGTGGCTCTGCTTACGGGTACGAGAGGTGTTCGTCCCCTCAGCTATTGCCGCCTAGACGGTCGGGGGATCTCAGGAGCGTGTTTAGTTTGGGATTTTCAAGGCGGCGGGATCTGTCACCTGCCCCTACCACATTCTCGGGGAGGAGAAGTAGCCGGGCGTGGGACGCAGCTGATGAGCATGGTGGTGGGATGTTACTTGAGCCGCCTGCTCCGTCTATTCGTGGCGGTGGTGGCGGTGGGAGAAGGGCGGCGAGGGCGCCGTCAAGGGCACCGACTGAGAGGTCTAGGTGGACTGTCATGGCGCCTGCTTTTGAGGATCGGCACCAGCACGCTTACACATATGAGGAGGATTACGGGTATGGTGGCTATGGCTATGGAGGTTATGGATATCCATACTACGGAGAGAATGACTACGGCGTCCCTTATTCTCCTCCCCCTGCACCGTTCGCCGCCCCAGAAGAGGAAACCTTTGACGCCGACGGGTATTACTCCTACGGCAGTGGGTACGGGCCGAGTATTCGCGTCCAGGCACCCAGCCCGCCGGCGGGAGGGAGCGGGTTGACTGCGCCGCCTCCGCTGAGAAGAGGATACCGGGGTATGCCGACTGCCATGACGGAGGAGGAGGAGATGGAATATGGATACTATGGGAGAGCTTCTTCTAGGGGACTCTTGTCGCCTGTTCCTACTAGGACTGCGGCGGCGAGGTTTAATTTTGACAAGTCGTGGTCTGAGTTGAGTCGGTTGTTGTTGTGATTCCGTCTGCTGACGGGTTTTTCTTGAGAACTTGTCGTCGGGGGTTAGGAGATAATGGTGTGCATGTTGGAAGATGCATGAGTCAGGAGGTTGTGGTTAATGGTGCGGTGGATGCTGCTGCACGAAGCTGGTGATGCTTGCAAGATCAATGAGTGAATGAATGTGATGAACGATGTAGATGTCGATGTCGATAGAGCTGACGGTGGCAGCAGAGAACTGTCCGAGCAGATTGAGTCGAACGAGGAATGAGTGTATCTGGAATGGTACCGCCCCGCTTGGCTACTTGCTGCTTGTTGACTGTCTCTGTCCGACTGGCTTCTATCTTGACGTCCATCTATCTGTTCATCTGCCATTCACCATGCTGCTGGCTCGTCGGCTGCAGGTGTCCGGGCATATCAGCATGACTGTACTAATAGCATCTACGCAGTTCAGCCAAGGCTCATAGGACTCAACTATTGTGACAAGTCTTGCTCGCTTCTCTGTGTCTGCTGCTGTCTGTCTGGTTTCATGTGCGTGAAGGAACTGGCTAGGGAGAAAGTTACATGCATCGCTGCGAGGGACGAGATTGAACCTCATGCTGAGTTGACCGATCGAGGTTGAAAAACTTCTCGGACCTCTGCTGGTTCTCTTGTGCTTGTGCAGTGCTATATGGACTTGCCTTCTTCTGGCTGCCTACTTCATCCTTTGCGTGGCTTTATGACCGGGCTGTATGCTCTGATGACACGAAATGGTGACTGTTGACATTACTGCGAAGCATTCCGGAGACGATATGAAATGGGGGGACGGACGGGATCGATGAGGGACTATTATTCTACTTCTTTTGAGATGGCTTTTTATTTTGTTTGTTATTTGCTGTGTTTAACGCTGAGGAATGGAGTTTACTTGGAGGACGAAAAGAAAAAAAGGCCAACAAAATCACACATCGGCCGGGGACGAAGGAGGATCACAAATGGGTTACAAAAATATTTACAGATTGTGTACGCTGGATGGAGAGCCAAAAAGATGCAAGTTGGCTGGACAGGATTTGGGCACTCGCTTACTCTTCACTACCAACACTCTCCTTGCTATTTCCTTTGTTTTTGCATGGACTAATTTTTCTTTTCTTTTCTTTTCATGTTCACTGCATTACGGAGTTTGCTTTTGTTTTGCTTATTTACTTTTTATCATGGGTTCTGCGCAAGATTTACAATTAGAATAGAGACATATTTACTTCACGGTTCATCCTCATCAGAATCAGTTCCTTCAGATATCATGTATCTGAGCCTTCTTCCTCATCAGCCAAAGCCTGGGACTTTCCCCCGACCTCCTTGAGACCCTTTTCCAGTTCACCAACAAGCTCTTTCCCCATAAGCGAGCAGAAGCCCGCACGATCAAGCGCGGCATCTTCAGCAAAACTCACCCGATCCGTCCACCAGTCTAGCCAGGACTCGTGTCTCGCGCCATCACCGCTGCCAGCTACTTCCGCTCTGGTCTGAGGATTGTCGTCCGAGTCCCCAGGGAACCTAAACAAACCCACACTAACATCAATCAGGTCCGGCCGTGATTTATCATGCCAAAAAACAGTTGCTCCACATCCAGGACAAAACTCCCGAATCACACCAGGGGAAGATTCATAGCTTCGTAGGGGTTGCTTGGCGGCTTCCTCCCCGTCAGCACCAGTTGCATTTCGAAATACCAGCGGCACAGAGATCCGAATATTCTCCCGTGGAATGAAGGCCCAAGACTGAATCTCAAACCCCGATGTCAAGCGACATGAGCGACAGGCACATGTGCCCGCTAGGTATCGTGTTGGGAGTCCGCCGGTGGAAGGACCTTGACTGGTAAGCCACCATTTCACGTTGTCCGGGTTGGATATCACCGACTCGGGGGTTGATTTGTATGGGTACATGAGGTCCGGAAAATTTGACCGCGGTCCCACGGTGCTGAATTCGTCATACTCGGGGTTGTACGGCCGTCTTATGCCCAGCGTGATGTTTCCGCAGTGGCAGGTTGCTTTTAGTTCGTCTTTGTCGGTGCTGAGGATTTGTAGTGTATTGGGAATGGTATATGGTTTGAGGTTGGTGGTCCGAGGAGCATCGCCGTCGATGGAGTGGCCAGCGGCGTTGGACAGGAAAGTACACAGTCCTCCATCCTTGGTCTCGTTGGCTTTGACATGCCGCCATTTGATTCCACCTGGAACGTTGATACCAGGGGAACCTTCGAATCCGGGTCGTCGGGACGCGGGTTCTCGGACCATCACCCCTGTTGCAACCTGCCATGTAGCGTAGTGGTGTAATCCCTTTTCATAGTAATGTCGTCTGGCGAGTGAGCGAAGGACATGACACCCGCAAGTGCGACAGAAATAATATGTCACCTCGGTCTTGTCTTCTTCGCGCACCAGACCTGTGAATTGACCGACAGTGTACTCGTCCAAGTTCTGTAGCCTCATGGAGAAGTCTCCCCCCGGCGCCTCAATGCCCACCCAAGAAGCAAACATTTGCCCGCTGACATGACGGCATGCGTAGCAATGGCAGACGGAGATATCAAGACTTTTGGCACCGTCGACGTGGCTGATCCTGGGTTCGACAGTCTGCTGGTGTGCTCCGCAGTGGCAGGAGATGGCGCATGTGGCGCATGTGGATAGAGTAGCCATTGTCATTCGACTTGGATATGTATTTGGCTAAGTTTCGCCGATTGCTTTGAACTGGTTGTACGCTCAACCGTTGATGAGGGGAAAATGGTATTTTTTCGTTCCAGGTTGTGTTGTCGGTTGGGCACTCCAAATGAGAAACCAGCGTCCGCTGACGGGGGTGTTTGTGTACGTTTCCAGGTTATCGGCGTGTATTTGAATTGATCCAAACACCATGAGTACCGTATTGAATATACACATACATGCACTGCTTCAGGTGTGTCATGATACACATTCTTCCGTTGTTCACCCTCCACGGGCCTAACTGGTATGAGTTGATAGTGAGCATGTACGGATACGTATCGATACAGTCAGTCTGCCAGTGAAGATGCGGATACAATCTCGATAGGTACCGTTAAGGGCGGAACAGCCCCGATCCTCTCAAGCTTCGCGAGAGTCACAAGTTGGCAAGTGCACCGGTGTCGTGAAACGCAAAGTCACAAACGGGCCCCAGCTGAGATGCACAACAGCAGTGACCTGTAAGGGGCCGTAGCACGCGAGTCCAGCCTCAAATTTGCACAGCTTGGCAGCTGACGACCTCTCACAATCTCTCCAGTGAGGAGTATTTCCGTTACTAAATAAATACTCGAACGGGATCATATACAATTCAGGTCGGTTTAAAACGGGGGCCACGGAACAGGTCCCGTCCTCTCTCTGGTTCATCTGCCTCCTTACCGTCGTTTCTTCCTTCACCTTCAACTCTCTGCCTCGTCAAAGCAGTCTTCATATCATGCCGAGTCACATATTGTAAGCAAAGTACTGCTCGAGCAAACAATAGAGTATAATTCTTTCGATTTTCATTCCCCCCACAAACGATTGTAATGGTATTAGATCTTCGACGAAACGACATAGCGGCAAATAGGTATTCGATATTATAACGCCGGGAAAAAACACCAGAATGACTGCAACACCCAAGTTGCCCCGTCATGGAACCCCTTATATAACTCATAAATCGCCGCTCATCTCGCAATAACTGTTGATAATATAAGAATAGAAAACTCCCGACCCATCATTATTCCAAAACTATTCCAAACACGCCGTTCGAACCCTTTAAGCCATCTCTGCTGGCTTCTTGTGCGCTAGTGTCTCCTTCTCGTGCGCTGGTGTCTCAACGTCAACCTCCTTGCCAGACTCGGACGTCTTTGCTTCGATCGACTCATGAACACGCTCTGGCTCAGAGTCCGAGGCGGTGTCGTCACGCCAAAAGTCCTTTCGGCCCTTGGCCAGGCGTGACATCCACGGGGGAAGCAGACCACCCTTGATCTTGTAAGTCCACGGATCCTTCTTGTCCTTGTTCATTGGCACAAGGCGGCCGCCAGAAGCCTTCTCGATGATCCAGACCAAGGTGTTGATGAGGATGTAGAGGCAGATTCCTCCAATCAGGCCATCGGCAATCGAGTAGGTGAAGGGCATCAAGAAGATGGTGGCGAAAGCGGGGATCGAGTCACCCATGTAGTCCCAGTTGATTTCGGTGACAGCTTGAACCATCATGGATCCAACAAGGATGAGAACGCAGCCAGTGGCCCACGGAGGAATCGAGGCGAAGATGGGCGCAAAGAAGATGGCAATGAAGAAGCAGAGTCCAGTCCACATGGCAGTGAGGCCAGTCTTGCCACCTTCACCGATACCAGCACCGGACTCGACGAAGGCGGTGACGGGGGGAGTTCCGAAGATGGCACCAATCGAGATGCTGACGGAGTCAACCATGAAACTGTACACACTTGTTGTTAGCAAGAAGAGTTCACTTTGCTTTCAGGGAGTCTGATACGTACGCAGCAGTGGAACCCTCAAAGTCGTGGGTCTCGGGATCGACCAATCCGGCAAAGTTGGCCATCGAGTACAGGGTACCTGTGCAGTCGAGGATGTCGACGTAAAGGAAGGTGATGAGAGCCAGACCGAACTGGCCACCGTATCCGCCTACGCTCCATTCTTGGACGTTCAGAGTGCGTTTGATTTCATGGAAATCGACGACCTTCTTGAAAAAGTCGAAAGAGTTATCTCCTACGGGAGTGTATGGGAAATAGGTGACCTCGGTTCCTCGGGGCCAGGAGATGATGGAGACGAGGATAATGCCGGCAATGATGGCACCTTTGACACGGTACATCATCAGGATGGCGGTAAAGACACCGCCGCAGAAGATACCGATCCACATTTGGGGGTTGCGCATCTTTGTGCTGTTGTCACAGAGCCCATCTTCGTTCCGCACCTTGCAGCCGGCAAGTTCGACGGGCGTAGCATTGGCACCAACAATGAGGCCAATACCTTCCGAGTAGGTCAGACCAATCAGTGTGAGGAACAGTCCGATACCAACGCTGGTGGCAAGCTTGATGGTACGGGGAATGATGCGGGCGAGCCATTGACGCATGCCAAAGAGGGCGAGGGCGAAAAATATCCAGCCTTCGACAAAAATGGCAGTAAGCGCAACCTGATATGGCACCGAGCCGGAGCCGTGAAAGCCAACGACAGAGTAGGCAAAGTACGCGTTCAGTCCCATACCCGGGGCCAAGGCGACAGGGCTGCCGAAGCGCGGATCAGTCTCCGAAAGCGGCGAATTGCAAGACTTGGGATGTGAGGACTTACAGATTCGAGAAAAGGCCCATGAAGAAGGAGGCAAAGGCAGAGATTGCCGCGGTCGCCGTGATCAAATCCCGCTTGATCTCCTGGGTACAGATGAGATAATCCTGATCTTCGACACACAAATTAGGTCCATCACACACGCAAGTGCCACCGCTGTCGGCGACGATGCTGGCATTGACGGCAATGATGTAGCTGGATTTGACATGTGTTAATCCATTTGACATATGAGAGAGACTGAAGGGTAACTCACGCCATGGCGAAAAAGGTGGCCAGACCGGCACGAAACTCGGTGAAGAAGTGAGAGCCCTTGCGTTCCTTGGGCTATGATGAGAGAAAAGTTTAGCACGAGAACGGCCACAATCACGTTTGTTGGCGTCAGGGAAGTACTTACATGGCCTGAACCCTCCAATTTGAACCAACGACCGACGGCAGAGGCCGCGATCTTTTGGTTGGCGTTATGAACCCAACCCATGATGACTAGTGATTACGGTTGCTCTATAGCGAAGTCTAGGGGTTCCGAAAAGTGGTATTCGTCTCTTGGATTGTACAAGGAGCCAAGAGGCCAGGCTAGGTTGGGGTTGTAACAAACTCAAACAACAATGAAGGAGCCGGGTCGATGTTCGAGAAGAAGCTGGAGAGCAGAGAGGCGGAATAGAGCAACCCGTTTGGATTTTTTCTGTGCTCAAGGGATGTGGGTCCGAGGCAGATCGCCCCAATTTCCAGGAACTAGAAGTCTTGGGCCTGGAGGATCTCGCGGGGAAGGAGCTGGTGATGGGAAATTTGGTAGATGCAGAGTTGCTACTACTGCAATCGAAGAACAAGTCAGGTGGTTAATACTGGAAACCGGTGTAAGTGGTATTGCGATCCCGACTTGGTGGTCCCGTGGATCGGAGCAGTGATATAGCTCGAAGGAAGTCGCGGAGGCGGCAACGGCAACGGCAACGGGAAGGAATCACTTCGCACCTGACCACAAGGACTTGTGGAAGGAGGAAAGGAGGGTGATGGATGGCGGTGATTAAGAACAAGAACTTTCTTTTTGACCGAGGCAGTTGGGGAGCTCCAACTTTATCAAGACAAGAAAGGATGGGCCAGCGAGGGGAGCAACTAGCAACGAACCCCTAACCCTTTTGAGCTTGATGCTTGACTGCTTAAAGAAAAGAATACCAGCTACTCCGTACCCATGGTTGGGATGAGCATGAGATGCAGAGCCATGTAAATCATCTCAACTAGGAAAGGACTGGGGAGAGCTCTATCCCATCCAACGAGTAAGAAAGCTCCATTGCCACAATGTGAGCCTGTGAGAGAAAAAATCGATAAATTCCCTTATCTCTGGGCGTGGAGCCTTCTTTCGGACCCGGCCCTAGGCCCATCTGAACTATCCCACAGTTTAACTGCAGCTTGTGGTTACAGGCCGGTGGACACCTCCACCACCAGGGAAAGGATGGAGAACGAGCTTGGCCGGGACCACCAGCAGGAATCGGGGATGTGGCCGGTCCAGCGCATTAGCATTGTGGGTGGGCATCGCCGGTTTTCGAGGGTCACCTTGGGAGCTTTGGGGGGCAGCGAGCAAGAAGAGGGCCTGGGTTCCTCTTGACCCCCGCTCGGCATGCGTCAGGATCTCCCACGCAGTCCCATCCAACCTGTCCAGCTTGTCGGCGCGTCAAGACACCCGTCCGACCGTGTGGTTGGCTGAATTGACGAATTGCAAAATCTGGGGACGGTCCTGAGAAACAATCACCTTGATTTGGGTATGAACACTCCTCTTTCCTTTCACCAACTCATGAGCTGGTGGCGAAGTTTGAGTTTGTGGTGTGTCCGTCATAGAACTGCATTCTACGCGTCTTCTCCAGACAGTGGCTTCCGCACCATCCGTAAGTACCCTAATGGCAGTTTGGGAGACCCATGTCCCAAGAGCTGGATGCTCCATAGGTTTAGTTTAGGCCCATGGCAACGGTATGGGCATCCACCTGTTCATCGCGATATGATGATATGGCGGCCTTTTAGTCTTGCTTTCAGGTAACGATGGAACAGTGGTCCTGTCGTTAAAAGGGCAACAGCAAAGCAAGCAGCATCCATCTCTAGTCGCCGGCGCGATTCCAGAAAAAGCATAGAATTCGCCTTTCCCCTCATCTGTTGTTTTGTCACCTGTCCGGAGTAGTGTAGTATCAATTCCCACAGAAACAACCAATGATTGAGCTTGCCCACCAAAAGATGAGATGGAGGGGTCATCAATCCAAGCTTTTTACTTGCCAAGTGGGCTCTTCCTCCCACTGAAAAGTCAACGAATAAGCCCAGAACATGCTAAGGTAGTCCTGTGGTCCTGGGCGGACTACTGCCCAATAGGGCTTAACGCTGTGTTGAACCACTAACAGCTGACGGTGCGCCCCCCAAAAATAATAAGGTTAGCTTGACATGTAGCCCAAGCCATCAGCTAAACTGATAACTCCAGAGGGTCCAATAGCAGCAGCACTGGATCGTGATTCGCGAATATCATGCTTTGCCGTGCCTCCAATAGTTCTCGGGCCGCTGTGATGGTGATAAGAAGGGCGTTCAGATGACCCGAGGGCACTAGCGATTCCGGGTGAGCCAAGGAGGAAAGCAGCGATTGAACTTCCAACAAGAGGAAGAGGGCACGCGCACGTAGGATGAGCTAGCTTTCCTCCAGATGAAGCTATTTAACGCGAAACTGAATGCGAATCGACAGGCATCGTGAGGTTTCCTTCGCTTCATCAGTTTAATTGCGCAGATTTGACTTGCATGTCCTGGGATTTGGCAGTCAAGGGCATGGCAAGTGAAGTGAGACAACAACTCCAGAATCCTAAGATGATCATGATGAGGGTGTGCGGACAAGACCGCTCGTCGGCGCCTTGATATCTCTCCCCGCTGTGAGGCGAGTACCGAGTCTGCGAGTTTCAGCCCCCCAAATTCTAGACTTGTTGAAATGGAGGTGGGTGTGCATCCTTCTCTCATCTGGGTGGTGGTTGTTGGCATCGGCCGCCTCCGGGTGGTGAGAGAGCTGATATCAAAGTTACCCAGACAGGGGATCTTATCTATCACCACTCACGACCTTGGATGGTGGTTGCGAATAAGAACTCGCGCTTGGCTTCTGAACTTGCGACGAGCGAATTGTTGCTGCAGAGCAAACAAAATCGAACCAAAAAGAACGCGTCTTTTTATGAGATTGCCTGAAATGGACAAAAACTTCTTTTCATGTTTTGTTCCACAGACGACTCGTGGCGGGCAGGCGAGACCCTTGTTTGCGTCTCCAAGACAATCCCGCGATGATGGGACCGGGCTGATAGCTGATCGGGGTCTCCCGGCTTACGACAGCGGACCACTCCCGCCCAATCTCCCAGGGACGGCCCGGCGTTAACACAACTTATGATATGAAAGCTCCAGGTGAAAATAATGCTTAAAATTTTGACAGTTCGTTTACATCAGAATAGGGAATAAAATGGCACAATATCGAGTCAAGATTTAAATTCTGTCAATGCGTTCATATTTTGCACTTATCCACTGATGGACGTGAACCCAAACTCGTTCTTCATCACCACCCTCAGTCACCCCTGGCGCCCGAGATGAATCTCTGTCCTTATCTCCGCTGCTGAGCCGAGGGAACTCCCGCCGTCAGACGGGCCGTTAAACGAACATGAACGCGATAGAAAATAGACAGACTATAAAAAATATACCTAGCTATCATCGACTCTCCAGTATGACTTGGCGATCCACATAGCATAGCCAGACCGAAGTCAAGAAAGGAAAAAGACGATAAGACTTGCCCATCTCAGCGTTAAATTCCCATAAAAGTTCCATGATCCACATTACCAGTCCCATGCTCTTTCTAGAAGGAAAACCGTCCGTCACTGCCAAGTTTAACCGACAACTTGACGGCGGCAACGCCAACAACGGTCTGAGCTATCGAGAACTCCTCGCTCCACCGAAGAATCCAGCACTCAAACCAAACAGCCAGCCCAAACATCACCTGCTGGTGTCTCTGGTCTCTCGACTTCTTAATCTCACAGGTAGGTAGACAAGTGAAAAGTTCACAAAACCCCCTGGCCCTTGACGCGAACCATTTCATCAGGGACCAACCAATATCACATGGCAACTATTACTTACTTACTTCTGTGACCCCCTCTTTTCCTTCCGAATTACCACCAAACCTGCTCGACCTGACAGGATGAGAGTGAGTAGATCATTAATATCTCCGTGCCTCCGTGCCCGAGACCGGACACCGTAACTTAAATTCCAAAATCATGATTCGCACCGGCCTATGACCCGTCCCGATGCCGATGCCGATTCCGTACCCACTCTTCATCTCCGATACTCCGCTCCGGTCCGCTTCAGACCCACTCTTACCGTGTTCTACAGGTCACCCGGCCTGTTAATTTTTTTTCTTTTTGTGATACGACCGGGCTCAACATCAAGTTTGCTCCGACCTTCGTACTATAATCCATGTTCAACATTCGAATCCGGATTGAATCCACTCCTCCGTCCCGTCCCGTTCCTGTGTTTCATTCTTGGCTCTAATAAGGACAGACAGAGAGTCAGCAAAGAAAACCACTGTACAATGGTGCAAGAACAAAGATGTTTAGGCATTACCATATACCCAGGCTTGGAAAAAAACAAAGTGATTAAAAGCAAGTCTTTCCAAGAACTAAAGGAGCCCTGGTAATATCTGTGCGCCATATCTTGCCAAAAGGTACTGAACCCTTCTATCATCCGATCTCTCCTCTCGTCTCAAGTCCTATCGATCTATCAACACCCTTTGGATGTTCTATTCTCTCTTATCATCGTCTTTTCACCCCCGGAGTAGCAATTATAACTTAAATTCCACGCCATTCGCAACATGCAAAGCTCCGAGTAAGTGAGCCGCGAATGTGAACACAGACAAGGTGCTCAACTTCGGAGGGTGGGGAGTCAGCTCAAAGAAACTCAAGTAGAGATATATCACGGCGCCCAAAGCTGGTACCGGTGCTTGTGGCTTCACACCACAGACCCGACAAAGCAAGACATAATATCCGTAAAACAAGATAACCCAGGGAGACTCGGTTAAACAGAGAATTATCTTCAGGTGCCGGTACAAGCTATCAACTCTAGAAATACCCATCATGACCTAACCCACGCCATGCAATCCGCCAGCCGATCCATCAACCCAACTCTGTAACTAACGGGCATACTCTGTAACTAACGGGCATACTCTGTAACGCTATTCAGAGTGACAGGACATGTGGTTGTTCCCAGCTGTGAGGACTTCTTTCAGTCCAGGCACTGCAAGTTGATATATTCTGTGGAGTCGCGGTCGGCAATCGTGTTCCTCCGGAGACTCCCCAGATATAGCGCGTGTGTAATAATGCATAACCCTGGTGGTGGTGGCGGTGGTTAAGACTCATTCGGCTCATCTCCATAAATACAACGCCCATCACGGACGTGAGCTTCGCGATTAGCAGCTTGGCCGGTCTGTGCAAATCAGAAGCCTCTGCCATGATCCCATCCCTTGACTATTCACTCGGCAGCATTCGTCACCCCATCATCACTAGCTCCCGAGGACGACGAACCGCCCCCGCCTTCATCAGCAGCACTGTCCGAGATCTCCTCGCCATTCTCGCCCACCGTCTTGGGCTGAATAACGCTGGCGTCAATCATAGGGCCTCCAGCATGTCCATCTCGCTCCATCATGGCTGCCAATCGCGCGGCCCGGCCTTCTTTCTTCCTGGGTACCGGTGCTCGGCCGTTCTCCTGGACATAGAACTGTCTCAGCAACGTGACAGCTTCGTCGCGACCCCAGCCGCCTTCAACGTCATATCCTCTCTCTACATTTCCGCCGTCGCCGGGAAGAGTGGCAGGGTCGACAGGAGGTTCAGCGTTCGTCTCGCTCTTTTCGTCTCCGGATGAGCAGGAAGCCTGGCTGTACGGTATGTTGCTGGTCGACACCGGGCGGCCGAGAGCGGGTCTCGCGAAGCCCTTGCCGTTCTGAGGCATGGGTGACGGAGGGCACGAGGCCGCCACGTGGGGTGAGTTCTTGTGGATGCGGAAAACGCCTCCGGTGCCACCAAACTTGTCATTGACAGCCCCGAAATAGACCTTTTTGATGCCAAGCTGTCGGAGCAACGAAGCACACATGATGCAAGGCTCGACGGTAACGTAGAGGACGCACTCGTTGATGATGTCTCGAGACACACGAGGAGCCGGGTGGAGCTTTTGGCCGTATGGGTAAATATGTCCATCTTTTGGATCAACATCGCCCCACTCGCTCACATCTGGATCAGGCTGGGAGGTCTCGGGTTGCTTGCCCTTCCCACTTTTCTTGCCCTTCGCCGAGGGTTCCTTCTTCACTTCGTAATCATCCGCCTTGGTGTAGGAGAGAAGAGCAGATATAGCCATGAGTTCGGCGTGGCGCGTTCCATTGCGCGTGATGTTTGTCGCATTCATGCCTTTCGCAATGATCCGGTTCTTGTATACGAGAACGCAGCCGACGGGGGTCTCATTGGTCTTGAGAGCTAGCCGAGCCTGTATATTATGTCAGCAGAAGGAAAATAAACCGGATGAAGCTGAAGAGCATGGAGCTGGGCAGTCATGAAGTCTCGTTGACAAGCAGCAGTGTGAGAATAACGTGGGAGCTGGCGAGCGGGAACCCAGCCTCGACTGTGAAACTGGCTTCTAAAGAGGGGTTGCGCAACATGAGGCATATTTTGGGGCTGAATTCCATGTGCGAGATGACGCGCAACGTCTTGTAACCAGGACTGGAGCATGCTTGGGCAAGCGAATCCTCTCCTTGGGAGAGGACAAAGGGTAGGGGCGACGACCCGCTCGGCAAGCTCATGTAAGCAATGCTCGTCGCAAACAGGCTGACTCCAACAGGCACAAGCAAATCTGCAAAAAGTGACAAGTAAACAAAAACAAAAAGCAAAACAACCATCAAACATACCATATCCAGCGCATCCCGCATAAAACCACTATGGAGCATCCTCTCCGCAGCTTGCTCAGGCGTCTCCTCCGGGTCCGGAGCACGAATAATGGGTGCAATCTCAGTGATGCTGATGGGTGTATTCAAGTTTGCGGCGATCTCCTTCAGATTACTACTCTGGGAGACATCGTGGATGAGTGGGACGGGAGGTGATCGAACAACCTCCCTTTTGGCTTCCTCCTGGGGAGTTGAAAGCGGTGCGTTTTCGTTGGGGGCATTGGCAGGCTCCTTACCCTTGCCTCTGGTGTCAACAACGCTGGCAGTCTCCTTTGTGATCGGCGTTGATCTATTGGTGATAGTCTGGAGAGACGGCGGTGCCTGTCCTAGAACAGCAGCATTTCCGCCTTCGAGAAGTCTCTTCTCGGTCAACGCCGCCAACTGTCCGTCCAATTGCATGCGCGAAAGTCCATCGTTCAGGCCGCTCAGGTCAGACTCCTTCTTCGTCAGTGATCCCTTGAGTGCGTTGGTAGATTCTTTTCGGCGTGGCTGAGGAGGTTTCAGCGGCAGAGCCGGAGGGATCTTTGGCAGCGATTTGCCCACCATTTCGTCGTCGGTGTCGTAAAAGTAGTTAAGGTCGTTAAGGTCGTTAATGTCTCTCTCGTCGTCTGCGTCGGTAGCTTGTTGCTGTAAGGATTGATCCTCTTCTGCTTCCGAAGACGAAAGAGCCGTGGTGGAAGTGGCCGTGTTTGTCGTCGTGTTTCCTTCCTCTTCTTCTAATGCAGCGCGGACGCGAGAAGGAAGAGTTTGCACGTTTTGCGCAGCGACGGATGACTGTAAAAGCCCAGTGCCTCCTTGGTCACCTTGCCTCCGAAAGCTGAGGAAAAAGGTCATGAGGTTCCTGCCGAATCCGCCAGTAAAGAAGAGGAGAAAGGAGTGAAAGTAGGTCGTGAAGCGGCGACCAATGGCCGAGAACAGCGGAGGGAAAGGAGCCATTTTCGCAGAGGGCCCTTTTGTGGGCGAAGCGGCACCCAAAGATGGGACGACCAAACTCCCTCCTTCCTTCCCTTTCAGGATTGAACTTCCCACCAACCCGTGCGCTTCTGCTCAAAGGCAGGTGCCCAAACCCCTCCTCGACCAGACTGCCCTGGCCCAGAATGACTGGAAAAGGAAGGGGCGAAAATTTGCTCGATGGGCTTCAGACGAAGGAGCGAGGGACCAGTTCACCCCGCCTAGGTCACTTCAGTCCTGTCTCGCTATCCAGGTATCCACCCCACCAAGAAGGGGCAATGGCGATGTTGGTGATGACCGCGAAGTCGATATAGATGACCGTTTGTTTGGCTTCCAAAATGATTGGTAGGCGAGAGAAGTAGTGCTGCAGACCCCCAAACAACGCCGGTTAATGAAGTAAATTATTCCAAAATAAAAATCTGAGTGAGCCAAAAAGATATGATTGAGTGAGATAATCTTCTGAAGGACCAGTCAAGCCGTTGGTGATTAGAGCTGTAAGGCCGTTTTGATAAGGAGGAAGGAATAGGGTTCAGGTCGAGTTCTTTGATGAAGTTGTGAGTGAGTGCGTGAAACAGATTCGAGTTGGAGAATGGAGAGATGCACAAACATTCACTTTCTGACCTCCTGACTGGCTCCGTGCACCTATGAACCCCCTGTGCGGTTCTCTGCGTCGTACGGATATTGATTTTCATCTTTTGTTTCTTCATTGCATCGTTCTTCTGCTCAATCCTTCACCGTATGGTGACTTTCAAGTGGGCCATTTGTGGGGATTCAAAAATTTCCAGCGAGTCAAGTTTATCCTTTAAATGCATACCTGTGGTGAGCCGGCTTAGTCATGCAAGGTTGTCAGTGACGGATAAGCAGAATTAATCGGTTAAATGCATCAGCATTGACATGAACCTTGTCTCTTCAATCGTAGACTGTCAACCCCTTTTCTTGACGCAAATGGATGTGGAGCTATTCGCAGTGAATCACGACAGTTACATGCAAAAGGCAAAAAGGGTTGTATGCAAAGCTGTCAGCGATGGATCACTAGAGAGATCGGTTAAATGCACCAGCGCCTACACCACTGAACATTGTCTCGTCCCTTCAGTCCTGACACACCTTTTCTTGGCGCAGCTGAATTTGAAGCTATTCACATTGAACAAAGTAATGTAGCAAGCCAAAATCACAACAGTCACATGCAAAGACAAAGTTTGACGACGGCCTGCAAAGGCCTGCTTCTGTAATTTTCCACCTACTCGATGCTATCTATAAACACCATTTCCAGAACGTAACCGTGGTGTCGTCAACATCTAAAGTTCCCAAGAAGCAAGCACAAAGCAATCCGCCTGAGGTCAGTCCTCCTCGCCTTCAAAAATTCCACTACTAAACCCGCAAAATAAACCATCATTGCTCACAATCATTCATAAATGAAGCAAATGGTCCCGATACAGATAAACCAAGGTATAAATACAAGGAAGAGAAGGACGACCACATGTCTCTTAAAAGGGGGTTGTCAAAACACACTGGGGTATCATATAATCACAAACACGCCAACGCTCACGTTCGCCCAAACCAAAAAAATATGCCATTAAGAATTTCGCTGATGAAAAATGTTGCAACCCATCCATCTCCTGCCACCAAGTCCAAAACCCCCGAGGTTATGGATCTTAGATCATTGCAGTGAGAGAGTGGGCGGATGCGAGGCGAGAAAACAAGGACGCCTGGTGGCGGCGCGCCTTGCAACCCGTTGCCTGCACCCTTGACTTGACATTTTCCGCGACCAAGGCTGACGGTTGGGTAAGGTCCGATGATGACGACGTCATCAGGACCGTGAGCGATACGGTGGTGAGTGAGACCAGTGTATTGACGAGCCTTCCCATGAACTGAGTGCCGACAAGACACAACAGCAGATAAGAGACAAGACCAAGCACGACAAGCTGAGTGTACACAAGCGAGGACGGCGAAGAGACGTGTCCTGACTTGGCAGAGACTCCAGCGGGGAGACGTCGTACCGGCGAGGTTGAGAGAGTGGTGGTCGCCACAACGGCATTGAGGGAAGTCCCTACATCCACACCCGATGGGACAATGCCCCGTTGTTGCATGCCCGATTGACTCTGGACGAGCTGGCCGCTTCCAGACGAGCCATCTTGTGATGACACAGTCATGGTGACATTCGCACGTGGGCCAAGTCCATCGACATTGACAGAGCCGCCAGTCTCGACGAGAGGGACCTGAGAGTCCACAGCACGACGACGAGTAGCTTGAGCATCGACTGGTAGTGAGGCGGCGCTTGGTACAGCGAGTCCGGCACGGGGCGAGTTGACAAAGGCGTAGGGAGTGTCGATCGAGGTAGCAGCAACCGGTGTCGGAACAGGAGCCGAGGACGATGCAACAACCACGCTAGGTGCATTCGGTACAATGCCACCGGCCGTATTATAGCCAGTAGCATGACGAACAGAAGCCCTAACACTGGACTGAGCATTCACGCCAGATTGCTCGGGTCGTGAAACAGGAACACCGACACCGTAGAATGGCTCGTAACCCTCAAGTCCGGCGCGCCGCCTGTCGCCATCTTGCTGATCAGGACCACGCGATCGCTGCGACACAGCAGACTCTAGTACCGGGCTTCCAAGATCATGGAAGACGGCCGAGGGCGAGGCTATGGCAGCAACGGCTTGAGTGGGGAACTGAGAGACCCCAATCAGGCCAGGAGAGAACGATTGCTGCGAGCCAGGTGATTCCGAGCGCACGAGTCCGCCAGTCTGTAGGCCATCCGGATAATCGGTAGTTGCTATATTATCCACGGCCACATAGCTGCTGACTGGACTTATCTGCTGAGCAGATGATCGCTGTTGACGTCCAGAGGCGGACCTCTTCTTCACTGACTGAGGCTCCTCGTCAAGCACGAAGTCGCGAGGTGGCGAGAAGAGGTTGAAGTCGACATAGTCCGTTCCATGAGGAACACCCGGATTGAGGTATGGCAGTGTCGGGTCGGTCTGTGAAACCTCGGGAACAGCGTCATATACTACCGTAGGCGGTGATGGCCCTGGTGGTGTTGGCGTGTATGGTGTGTAGACTTGCGACGGGGATGTGGCGGTTGAGCCAGAGTAGGGAGAGACCTGGCTTAGTTGGTGGTCGGTGAAAAGGAAGTCGTCTGGAACATAGTTCGTGAAGTCGTTTGTGAGGAGAGTAGGGTCTTGCAAGTATTGGTTCCACAGCTCGTCGAGGTGGTCAGTTGTCGTCTCGAATGTGGGGAAGGTGAGCTGGGAGGCGTCGAAGGACTCGTCGTTGAGGAAGTCGAGGCTGAACTCGTTTATACTCGAAGGAGGAGGAGCTTCTGCTGCTGCTGCCGCAGCCTTCTCTTTGGATGATTTTCTGGAGCTCTTCTTCTCGGCCGGAGCAGCTGCCGCCGGGGAAGCACCCTTCTTCCTGTGGCTGGGGTCGCATCTAATCTTCTTCTTGCGGCACGAGTCGCAGGCCTTGATGATCCTCATGAGGTGGGCATGGTCTCGCTGCTCCTTGGTCTTGCACCCACGTGATGCTGAGCTGGTCACGTCACGGCCGTCCTTGGTCATGATACGCATGCCGGGATGGTTGGCAAAGTCGTTGGGATGTTGCCTCGAGCTGGAAGCGCCTGTTCTCTTGGAGGTGGACGAGGAGCTAGGGGATCTGACACTGCCCTCGTCGAAGGAGACAGGAGTGAAGGTGGAGGGAGAGTCGACCCATTGGCTCTCGGTGATGACAGGAGAGACATTGAAGTTGGACGCGTAGCCCGAGTCGTAGACGGCGGCAGAGCTGGCGGGAGAAGAACTGGCGGCCAGAACAGGGTAGAACTTGAAGCTCTCTCCAGTGAGTTGAGAATACTCAAAGAAGTCAATCGAGATCTGGGCTCGCTTGTCCTGGATGGAGGAAGGACCGGGCAGGAAGGCGTTGATCATGTCGTCAAGCTCCTGGGTGCCGAGCGCAGGGAACCACTGCAAAGCGGCGCCGAGCGAAGGCTGGACCACAGAGAAGCCTTGGAAGGCTCCAGTGGTGTTGTTTCCTGACATGTTGGCCGAGTCCAGGGGTTGAGAGACGGGAGCCAAAAACAGGGGTAGAATGGTCACGGGAAGCGGAGGCGAAGACGTAATGCTTGCGGTTCGCGATGGGCAATCCGCTTGGCAGTCAATTTGTTTGTGTGTTTATTGAGTTGATCAAGGGCAATTGATTGATGCTATTGGTGCAGTTGCTGCTTCATTGACATTCTCTTGTTAGTCGAGTCTGTCGCGGCAAGCTGCGGGATACTTTTAAAAGTGTGGGGTCCGTACCAGCCTAGAGGCAGTTTGAAGTTTGCTAGTGATTGATTCAAGCTTCGTAAGCTGCTGTGTAGGTGCTTTGTCTGCCTGATGTTCTCGATCAGGGAGTCTGGTCTTGGACTGGAAAAGTAGGATGGTGTTTTGGAAAGTGGAAGAAGAGGAAAAGAATCAGAATGATGGTTCGGTAGGAGTCATGGCCGATATTTCACTGTTCTTCGGACTGCGAGGAGGACGGCCGCTGAAACTGGCGAGAGGGACCAAGGCGCAGCGAAGCTTTGGTGCACCCCAGACATTTCGGCGAGACGAATTAGGAATAGTCGCATGTGTCTAGTCCGAAGAAGCGGTACTTGGTCACTGCTTATTTCTTGTATAGCACCACCAGCTAGCCAACCTAATCGCACACTGGTACAGAATATGCAAGGAGCTACTGTAGCTGCTACCTTACCCAAGGTCCTCCCAGGGTGCAGAACACGGCGAGGGAAGCGACCCCACAACGAGACCATCCACATTTTGGTCCTCGCTCGCCTTATGAAAAGAGGGGACTGATGGGAGTAATTCCTCGTATCTCATTGGCTGGGTGTCCTCGTTTCGGTCGGTCTTTGGAACCGTATTCCGTACATGGCGGGTCATCATCAATTGGGTTTTTGGCTTTGATGGATGAGTCAAAAAGCTTTTCCTTGTTGCATATCGCCGGCCCAGTCATCGCCTATGCATGGTTACTTTCGTCCCGAGGAGATTCTCTTGTTCTTATTCCTTTGTGACCCCTTTATCTTGATTGCGCCCGTCTTGAATTGGGTCTGATTTGCTGAATGGGAGAACGAGGAAGATATGCAAGAGGAGTCATTTGTCTTTGATCAGGACTTTGATGCCATGATACAGACACCCGGCACCAGCAGAACCGGCATTGGTCTGGAGTAACGGGTACTGGATCAAGGGGTTATTTGTCTTTCTCGTCACCTCTTGTACCGAATTGTGCTACGCATTAGTTCAATATTCAAAACCATTTACTCCCGGATCTGCTCTCTCTCTCGCATGAGACTCACCCAAAGATGACGGAATTGTCGATATCAGAAGCGGATCATGGCATGGCGCCACGATCTTATGCTAACCGAACCAGTGACAGCCGTTGGCGTCGGCGCAATCCCCCATAACGACCCGTACATACGACACGACAGAGAACCGAACAACACTGCATCGTCGATACCCAGAACGGCACGGTAGAGTCCCAAACGAGTCGCCGAACAAGCTGCAGTGAAGCCGTCCCGATCCCAAGCCCCGAAACGAGACCCCAGACTCTGACGGACGCCATCTAGCGCAGGCCTGATACCTACACTACCGGAGGGAACCAGCGGTTACAGGGGGTCGAAGTTCCTAGCGTGGGGTAAACCGCCCCGCCAATTCGCCCGTGTAAGTGCGACCAACCACAGCAGGGCAGCGATGACTGGACTCAATTGGGGGCGCTCGGTTCAAAGGCTTGAATTGAAACCTGAGTCACAGCTTCCAAACCGACAACCCGGACGAGCGACGAGATGACGGGAAACGACTCAAAAGAGAACCTCAATGACATCAAGAGAAGAAAGAGCATGAAGAAAATGAGGGGAGAATGAGCAAATCAAGAAATCTGCTGTTTCGTTTTCTCACCGCAAGTTGCAACTCAATTGCAATGCGGATTCCTGATCAATGGGAGGGAGACAAGAGACAGCTAGACAGTCAGCGGTGGCTGTGCTGAACGCCTCACAATTTCAGTGAGGGCTGTGTCAATTCAACCTGCAGCAAGAACGGAGCTCCAGTCGGACACGGCACGTTTGGTGTCGGTGCATGCTCCCTCACAGGTTACCGGGCGTACCTACCAGAAACGTAGCATGTTTACCTGCGCCGCTGTCACAAAATCAATATCACGATCATGGCGTTGCGCGAGGACCGGAGGAGCATCAAAAAAGGGGTTGGTTTGGGAGGGAGAAAGATGGAAATAAACAGCCTACAAAAACGCCTGTGCACAAGATCATTTCATGGACACTGAGAAATTGTTGATATATATAATTTAACCAGCTCACGCTCGGGAATCTATTCCAACCCAGTATAGTATCAACATGAACCACCAGCGGACAAGCAGAACGCCGAACAAACCCAACCTCAAACTGAACCAACAATGATATAACAGGAAATGAAAGGAATAAGAGAAACCAGAGGCAAATACGTTGTCCTGTAAGTCCAACTATTACATGTTCTGTTTCGAGTCATGTTTCTGTTTCGTAAGTACTGACTGTCGAATAATAAGGTTCCACGCCGAAGAAATGAACAAGACCGCCAAAAAGTCAAAACAGCAACCTAGTATAATGACAGTTCCGAAAGAGACTTGGAAAGAAGCTTCAGGGGCCAGGTTCACCAAAGGAGAAGTACAAACCCCCATGCAAGCCATATAACTGTAAGGTAACCCCCACAAACACTAAATACCCCAAACAATTGAAAGACAAGACCAGGTATCTCGCGGACTGAAAAGAGGGGAAAAGCTTGAAGAAACTGAAGGGGACACCAAACATGTATAACTCAGCAAACAGGTCCGAACCGAAAAAACAGACACGCGTCTCCTAAGAGACGACAAAGGATATCCAGAAAAGGCGGAGGTCCGTCACGATTTGCATCATCCGGCGGCAGCGGCAGTCGCCTGGGCGTGGACACAAAAGCCATGTTCACCACGGCAGTGTCCACCGTCGAGAACTCCAAGCTTGTTGTTGTTGTTGTTGTTCCGAGGACGTTCCGAACATGTTCCCTGCTGCTCCTGACGCCGCCGAGGAGGATAGCCAGCAATATCATCACGCAAAAGGCCTGCGCGCTCTTGTTCTAGCTGGTATATCTGGCGGCGCTAGTGACGAAAAAGTCAGCCATACATGTCCCATTGAATATGAAAGAGAACAAACAGTTGGACGCGGGCTTACAGATCTCGAATCATCCTTTTCTGTCGCCAAAAGAACCCGCCGAAATGAGAGGTGACTTTGAATAAGCCACATGCCTGCCAGGCCGAGAAGTACACAAATGACCGAGCCTTCGAAAATTTGGTTCCCTGCTGTGGTGGTTGTAGCTCTTGGGTGGCTCCCAAACCACGGCGGTGATAGGACCTTCTTCTGTCGATCCCTTGATGCTTGGCCACTATGTTGAGACAAGGACAGACCATGCGTCAAAGCGAGCATGGTCAGCACAAGAAGGAGAAGCCTGATCACAGTTGAAGTCAAGTTGCTAGCTGTCGAGTGACAGGTAGTGGACGAATCGATGAGGATGTTGCTACAGGTTGTCGGCCAAGGTAGACCAGATGAAAGGGAGATGGATAATCCGCCGCGGGCGTTGCTGGCCTCCCTCGTCAGACTCTTGGTCTGTGCGCCACCGAATATTTCTTTGCTATAGGCGTAATACGGGCATGATCTCGCCCTGCCTCGGGTGGTGGGCGTTCGTTTGGGGGCATTGGGATTGCGAGGAGCCATGCTGGAGAGTGTCAAGCTGGTATGCTTGTCGGGAGGTGGGAAGGCATTGGCTGACAGGGGAGCGATAAAAGGAGCAAGCATCTTTGATGTGGGCGGCTTGAAGAGACTCGAAGGGTGCGATGGAGACAGGAAGAGGTTCACGCTGTAACTATACCCAAGGTTACCATGCTTGTCCGCATCACCAGTCGACGACGGTGACCCCGAGAAATCAGGGGCTTGTGGCATGGAGCAAGAAAAGTTACCTCGTCCGCTTCTTCCCTGAGCTGCCGCTCCTCCTCCTCCTCCGAAGCCGCCGCCACCAAAGAAGGTCTTGTTCCACACGTCGAGCTGTGTGATTGTCCCACTCCTTGCGAGGGACCCAAAATTCCCGCCTCCGGCAAACCCGCCATCCCCAGACAGAACTGTCCCGGTCCTCCGTTGTCCGCTTCCGTGGTCAGGAGCAGGCAAGATGTCGCCCCAGTACCACTGCTCCTGGGACTGCTCGGTGCTGTTGCGATTCCCCGCTGGATAGGGCAAAAACGAAGGAGACGCAAGACCTGTCGGCTCCAGGCCACTGTCGCCGCCACCGCAAGTAGGACAGCTAACGAAGAAGGCATAGTCGTAATGCTGAGAGCAGCGCGTGCAAAAGGGGTAGATCTTTCCATTCTCGAATGGGACATGGTCGTTGTGGAAGTGCGTCTGGAGGTTCTCGAGCGTCCCGTAACGCTGCTTGCAGATGATGGGGGCATCGTTGCTATCCGACATGTTGGAGTAGGAACAAGATGACAAAGTCCCATCGTCACCGAAGCGACATTCCCATTCCCACCTGCGCTGGCCTGTTCCTCCGGTTCCGTAGAAGCCGACATAATCGCCATTGAGATATCCCTGACCCTGACCCTGCCCATGGTCAGGGGCAATGAGACGGCCAATGGGCATGTGTCGGTCTGTAGTTGGGTCGGTGACGGCCGTTCGTGGTGCCATTGGGGGTGCGCTAATAGGCGATACCGAGGGACTGAAGGACGCAGGGTATGGGTATGAAGGAGACAGTGAGGCCGTGGCGGCTATATTGTTCGTGTTGTTATACCCCAAGTTCAGCCATTGCGAGGGATCATCCGCAAAGTTGTAAAGCGGCGCCGTGGTGTTGGGGGACATGGGGTCGGCATGGCTGAGCAGATTCTGGAAGTCGAGATTAGGGTCTGCTTGGCCGGAGCCAGGCTCGAAAGACGTCAAGTGGTTCGGAATTCTTAGGTTCGGCCGCACACCGACGCCGAAGAGATCTTGTTGCTGGGCACGTGTGTTGTCCGTGTTGTTCTGTCGGAGTCTCCAGGGAGGAGGCCGCACGAGTTGTTTGGATGCTTGGTACGTGTCTTCCAACAGACCGAAGTTGTGGTGCAGACACTAGAGAGAGGAAGACGAGGGCTGGTTAGCAATGTGGTCTGCGAGAGGGACAAGGCTAGTTGCAAACCTACGGCGACCTTGCGGGAGTGGCAGCTCTGACAGGCGTGCAGTTTGCGTAGAAGCGCTGTTCTGGCTTTCCTCACGTCTCCCAATGGGCCCTGTCGGCCTTGTTTCCGTCTGGTTCTGGTAGGTTTCTCTTCGCCGAGGCCCATGTTGTTGATAGCCCCCGTGACAGAGGCGGAGGTGCTTGCACATGACGGGCTCCGGGACATGGAGGTGGCCGAGAGCGAGGGTGGCCTGAGGAAGGCATCGTTTTGTCCTCCGTCGCTGCTCGGGGAGGCCAGTTGAGCTTGCTCCAGCAGGTGGACTCTTAGTTCCTCTTGCTCCTCGAGCTGCCGCCACTTGCTGTAGAGCTCCTGGAGCTCGGGTGATGGGTCAATAGGTTCATAATTATCGTTGTAGTAAATCGGGTTCCTGCTCGGTCCGCCGATGTTGGCCAGGGACATGGCGGCCGGTGACGTCGTAGTCTCTTGCTGGAAATAATCGCACTTTCGTTTCGGTCGCTGGTCCATTGGGGGTGATCAAGGGTTGGGCCAGGGCCAGGTCTTTGGCGAGTTCTGGTAGCGGTTGGAGACGAGGCTCTGGAAGGTGCAGTCTTGACGAGTGACCCTTTTCTGCTCGCTAGAGCAAAACAGGGGGAAACCACCACCACACGGTGATAACAACACTCACGACAGTACCAAAATCGCAAACCACAACCCCTTATAAACAAAGGGAAGATCGAGTGATTACAAACAAGAGGAAGGAAAGAAGAAAAGAAGAAGAGAAGCAGAAGAAAAAGAATGGGGACCCAACACGTCAAGTACCTGCATCAGCTGGGGTGCAAAGTGATCAAAGGTAGAGTCGGGCAGACACCAAGGCACACACAGCCACGTTTGCTCTGCTCTTCTGCCCCAGCAGCAGCAGCAGCAGCACGCAGCCGCGGTGAAGACGAAGGGCAGCAATAAAGCTGTGTCGCCGGAAGACAGCTGCTGCGCAATTCATGAATCCGCACTTTTGCTTCTTTCCTCTTCCGCAAAAGGCCCATGGTCGGCAAATGCTCAAACCGAGGGAACGGAACCGTACTGGTTCTGTAGGCCGCGTTGCCATCACCATGCCTAGCATGGTGAGGACTCATTGTTTGGAAAAGAGAAATGGGAGGGGTAGATCGGCTACCTGCAGTCTCTTTTCTTTGGCTCAAGCCGTAAATTCCACTCGAGAAAGCTTGTCCGTTCATACGTACACTCAATCGAGGGAAGACGACGATTTCCACTGCCAGCGTGAAAAGAGTGCACTGAAAGGTGAAATGAGAAAAGAGACGAATTCAAAAGTCAGGGCCCCTCACACCCCGAATTTGATGGGCGGACCAATCAGGAGGCTCGGTTCTCTCTCAATTGTGAGGCCAACCACAGTACACCAGACAATTCCGATTCAAGCCCAGTTTGGATTTGTGCATTTTGAACTTGGATTCCCCAAATGGAGCATGAGGGGCAGAAGACGATTGGAGGAGGGGCAGTTCTGTTTCTTCCCCTCTCATTCTTTTTTGGCCTGTGATGTTAAAGAGATTCCTGAGAGAATGAGGCCATCGTGAGTTCGTCAGACCGCCTCAGCGGCTGTAAGTGATGTTTCCCTGCGCCTGTCCAGTTTCACAAACGTGTTGAAATGGGAAATACTCTCCTATCCTCCTTTCGGATACCGATCCAACTAACAGCCTGCATCGACTCTCAGAGTCGGGCACCATGCAAACAACCACAAACAACCACTACCAATGAGAACAACTCTCACCACTTACACCGTGCTCTATTTCCTTTCCCATCCGTTTCATTTTTGTTCTATTCTGTCTTGTTTGATTTCATTTCTTCCGCCTCCATCGGACGGACATTCACTCCGCCCAACTCTGACCCGACCGCTTCTATTTTCCTTGCTCCCCGGGCGGGCAGTGCAGTTATGGGTAGCCTTAGGTATCAAGACAAAGTGTGAAGACAATTAATTGTTGGCAAACAATTGTGTGCGATTTTGGATCACGGGTCGATTCCCGCATGTAAGGAAGGGTGCGGGCGAACTGTTTGCCGCTTTGTTGGTTGGTGATGGCTCCTTGGTGTTTGTTTGCCTTGTGCGGCTCGGTCCGCGCACCCTCCCGCTGTAGATTGCCCACGCCACGGCGCCGTTCCCAGCACCGTCGGGCAAATTTGTTTGTTTGTCGGCAGGTCGGGCAGTATGGGGGAACTCAAGTACACGTATGTTGTAGAGTCGAGCACTGTCGAGGAAAGTTTGTACTTGACATAGGACTCATGGCATCTTAGGACTCATATAGGACTCGCACTCGCACCCGACGGGAAGAGAATAGATGTAGCTTGCCCGCCGCGTCGTACGAACGTACCTCGTATCCATACATGTACTGTACGAAATCGTCTACCTGCCTCTCTGCTGGGATTTGGAAGGATTTGGAACAGTGGAGCATAAGCAGAGCCTGAGGATGACGTAGGTACCGCCCTGGTCCCCCTGTTGGTCAGGTTCCCTCACACGTGAAAGGGCGGAGGCACTGCTTCATATCGAGCAGCAGAGTCCTTTTGATTTGGTAGGTAGGTTGTCTTGAGAGCCTCATGGCGAATGGAGAACACATCGGAGCAGGAATACAATAAGAGATAATGCTGGCGTCTGTTTTACAGCAGGACGGCTCGCTACAGAGTACAGACCGGACTTGGCACACACGTATTATAGCTATATGACCGGCTAGGACCGTCCCTGACTCCCTTGTATTTCCAACGCCCCCTGAGGGTCCCTACCTATTGCAAGCCGGCATCCCCGTTGTCCCTCCCGTCCGCCCGCCCATCCAGGCGGGTGTTTCCCCAGACAAACGTGACGAGACGAGACATGAGACCCCTAAATGTGATGTGATATATCGCCTATCATTACCACGGGTAAGGTTACTTGCCCGGGATTCCCCAGATTCTTACAGTCTCAAAATCTCGATTAATCTGAAATGTGATCAACCAACCATCGATGGTCCTAAACAATTCAGCGGACCGAACAAAATAAGGCAAGACAAGGTAGGGGGTCACTTTGCCTTACTTTGAAGGCATTCCGGTAGCCTTACAATACTTTGTTCAATGTACTCCATTCAGCGGCATTGCTACGGATACCTCATTTACAATATATCGTATCTCCTCTAACACTTGAAGCAGGCTAAGAGAGAAAGAAAGAAGGGTTAGGGTTATACGTGGCAAGCGAGCTCTTAACCTAGGCATGATGGCCTCAATACTTGATTCTTGTTTAAATCATGATGAATATTTCTGCTCTCGACATAATCCACCAATCACCTCAGAATAAATCCACAGTCAGCCACAGTATCATGGTCTGGAATTCCTCGAAGTAACCCTTATATGTGATTGACTTAATAACAATAATCTTCACCTTGGTTTGGTCTACATATATCTAGAACTTCGGTTCATATATTCATACTTGCGCCCTCATATAACATATTCGTGTATATCATGATTCTCGTCTTACATATCTGCCTCAGTCAGCACTCGTTGCTCCAGGCTCAGTCCAAAAAAGCAGTCTATAAGCAAGGTTCAACATCAAAAACACCATGACATGCCGTACTAGTAGTAACAGAAACATGAGCACAACACCAAACACCAGGTCCCAATGCATATAGTAGCCCCATCAAACAGGCCTCCCGCCCTCCAAAAGATCATGAGAATGCCGGCTCCACGGCCCGCCCTCCTTGGCAGAAACAAACCCGGGAAAGGTCATTTTCAACTTGGGCCGCTCTTCTTGCCCATTAGCACCAGCACCAGCACCACCTGGCCGAGCAGCGGCCCTGTTAGTTACCAGATTCGACCTGTCGGCTAGAGGCTCAGGCGGTGGGAGAATGGACTGGGGAGTCTGGCCCTTTGCGTCAGACTTTAGTGCTGCTTTCCGGCCACGCGATGCTGGATTCGGGATGCGGGGCGGTACGTTTGCGGGAACTGTAACCGGCGCAATGGCAGCGGCAGCGGCAAAAGTACCAGTTGTTGCGGTGATGTTGACGCCGGGAGTGGTACCCGCGGCGCTAGTATTGGCAGTGCTGATAGTCGTGCTAGTAGTAGCCGTGGCAACAGAGGCAGGAAGAGGAGGTACTGGTACGGCTACAATACCCGCTGAAGTCGGCGTTGGTGGTACCAGTGCCGTAGGAGGAGGAGGAACAGGCGCTTGAACTCTAGTCTGGGCCAAGGCCTGGGGAGCGACGGGAGGGGCGGGCCGCGACGGTGGGCCTGGGGGTGGTGGCATTATCGCAACACCATCCTCAGCTGTTGTTGATGGTTTCTCAGGACGAATTCCAGCCGTGATTGTTTGTCTACCCCGTGTTTGGGGTGGCACAGGGTCGGGCACGGTGTTTGTGCTCGGGCCACGGGTACCACTACCGACATGGCACAATCCTCCACTGCTTTCCCAGCGGAGACCAAGTATCCCAAGCTGAGGAGCAGCGGGACCTTCGTTTGCGCCCGGCGCGGATGCTTCTGTGGCAGGCGGGAGAGGTACCCTATTACCATGGCTTCTTTCTGCTGATATGCTTGCATCAAGTCGAGCTCCTCCAATCCTAATGGCTCCAGCTCGATCGTCCGCGCCCATTTCCTGCCTATTCAGTTCTCCATGTGAAGCCCCTGCCGCAGATGTTGCTACAGCTTCCTTGGGTGGCACTATGGTTGGGCCAGAATTCTTGTCCTGTAGAGAATGAGCTCCAAGGTGTGCCCGGCTATTTGGAGCAGGATTCGCGTCCGGTTTTCCAGCTGTTGTGATTGATGTGCTGTCCGCGCCATTGGTATAGCCAGTGCCAGTCAATGCCGGGGCCGAAAAGGGATCCGTTAGATCTGGCCGATTCCGGTTTGTTGAAACAGCAGCACCTCCAAGAACCGGGGGAGGTGGCGAGCTCGACATGACAAAGCCAAAGACCTCTCTGCTCTTGACGGTACTCTTCAACTTGGCTCCCAAGCGAGGCCCCTTGGTGGGTTTGGCAGCCTTGGAGGTCTTTGAAGCTCTCGTAGTCTTGGAGACCTTTGGAGGCGGCATCGGGACATCTTCCTCGGAACTGGGCTCGTCGGAAATGAATGCGAGCACCGGTCTGGCCCGTTTATTCTTGGCTGAAGCGCCCGAGTGCTCCTCCTCGCGCGGGGCCTTTTGCACCTTTCGTTTGCCTGTCCTTGTCGTACGGGCTCTAGGTAGATCCTCCGACTCCTCATCCGATGCGACATCCTCCTCAATTGATTGCCTTCTTGACTGTTTCTTGTTTCGGTCGCGGGGGTTTGCCCGTTTCCTAGGTTCTGGCGGTGACCTTTCTCGGCGGGGCAAAAATAGTTGCTCCTCATCGGTATCGTCTGGAATATCGTATACTGTAGCCTCTTCTCTGCTGGTTGTCTTGGCCGCCTCGATAAGCTCAGGAGAACTAGTCCCAAATGTTGAGGGGCCATCGTCATCATGCATATCCATTGGTTTGGCGCGTTCACGTTCTCTGCGCAAAGACAGCTCTGGCGAAGCGAATGGGTCTGCATCGTCGGGGTCGGCCCGAGCTGCTTCACGTGTAGCGTCTGATGTGCCTTTCCTCATAGCAGGCTCAGGGGAAGCAAAGGGGTCAGAATCGTCAGGATCTGCTTGTAGCGCTTCGCGTACAGCACCTGATGTGTCCTTCCTCGCAGCCGGCTCAAGGGAAACGAAGGGGTCTGGATCATCGAGATAAAAAGGTTGTAGAGGGTCAGTAGCAGTCGCCTGGGGGGAGGCTGGGTCCGGCACGTCTAGCAGGTCTTGATCGGGTATATCGTACTGCTCTTCCAAGCTGGTTTCCACAGGTATCTCGGGTGTCGGAGCGCGCTTCTTTCTCTTCTTCTTCACCGGCGCTTCCTTGGCCATTTCAGTCATCAGCAAGAGCCCTCTTCTATCGCGAGACTTGATTCGAAGCGCTGTCCGGGGCTCTTTCTCTGGTGCCTCGACAGGCGGTGCTGCTATTGGCGGTGCAGGATCTGGAGCGCGGGCTGGTGGTGCTTCAGGTGCGGCGTCGGTCGTAGAATGAGCAAAAGAGTGTGGCTTGAACAATCCTGTGCTACGCCCGACATTGCGCCCATGCTGCCCTAGCCCCGTCTCTGGTTCTGGCGCACGACGTTTTGATTTGTCAACGTCCTCTCGTCTGCTCGGAACGAACAAAGTCTCCTCTTCAAGATCATGGATTTCACCGTAGTCTTCCTCGTCGTCAGGAATCGATATTGGCTCCGGTTGCCGCGTCTTGAAGAGTTGCTGATTAGGCGCCTGAATTCCTTCATCCGCTCGTTTATCGACCGTAACTGGTAGAGGGTCGCGTGCTTGTACTCTCGCCAAGCCAGTATTCTTGAGCAGAGATGCTCGCCTCTGGCTCTCCTCTGAGGCGTTAGCAAAATGGCTTGACACGCCCCGGCGACTAGTAGAGTGGTCAGGCTGTTGTGGCACATCCCTATACTCTGCATCACGAGGTTGAGGATCTATCTCTTTTTGTACAGATGGTACCGGAATCCTTGCAATCGCAACAGGCGCTCGACTCGAATTCTCAACCACCCGTTGAGGAGCTGTCTTTATCTCGCGCACAGGGGAGGGTCTATTGATGCGCTGATCCCGTTCCTCGGTGATTTCTACAGGTCTCGAGTTGCTCACTCCATCCTCCTGAGACGAAGTGAGGTCAATTCTGGACTGCGGTCTGGTGAGGGGTGGTCGCCGTATCGGAGCAGAGCTCATAGGTACTGCGGACAGAGTCAGGGGCGCGCCAAATAAAGCCTGAGCGTATCCCTGCTTGCTAGACGGCATATCGTCGTATCTTCTTCTCTTTTGTGCTCGGGAGCTCGATTCCTCGTCAGGGGTTCGATCGGCCGCATGGCGCTGTTCGTAAGGTGATTCCGTGGGCACAAGGGCGCGGCCATGGTGACCCGTTGGGGTACCCAGTAGTTGATTCAAGGGACGATGCCGAGTCTGGAAGTGATCCCGCTGAGCACCGGGCGTCCTGTTGATGGACAGTGGCGTGTGCATCGGTACTGGATGCGCTGCTGGTCGTGCGGCTGCGCGCTGCTCCTTCTCCTTTTGTCTCTTGTCTATCAACTCGGACAGATCTTGGTTCTGACGTCCGACGCACTCTGCTACCTGGACAATGACTCCGCCGCGTTCCAACTCGATTTCCTCGCCCTCGTCAAACTCCCAGTTGCGACGCCAGTACATATCGCCCACAAAGTTGCCGCGGTCATCGTAGACCATGACTCGCTTGTTGAATGTGTGATATTTGAGCCGTCCGTCTTGCCATCTTTTTTGTTTTCTGCGCAGATCGTGGGTGAAGAGGCAGACGAATTCAAGCACTGTTGCACTACTGCCACCACCACCATGCGATCCAGCCGCGACGCTGGGAGAAGCGAGGCTCGCCATTCTTGTATGTCATGTCGCGGTCAATCGGGTCGTCATGGCAGGATCTCAGCCTCGTGGCATCCACGATAGCAGTTGGGTGCTGTATCGTCGTCAGACAGCACTTGATCGACAATTTGGTTGACTGGGCGGCGATAATGCGGAATAGGCCTCAATCTCGGGGCAGAGAGTTGACGCGTTTTTGACAAAGCTTGGCGCGTTTCCGCTAACACGGCGTCACCTGAGCAGGCGTAACCTTCAAGGTTGGCGGCCTTGGCCAACTGTAATCAAGATGCCCCACCTTTTCGAAGTCCGAGACGGCCGCCAGAAATCATGACCCCACGGTCCCCACCCAAACGTTTGCCAAGCCCCGTGGGTTCCGTAGGGGGCCGGTCATCTTTGATGATGTTCTAAAACTCGTCAAGAGTTTACGCTAGAAGAAGAATTTATAGCGGTTGAAGCCAAGTGCAGAACCAAGAATAGACCAGGCCGTGGGTACCACTTGCTGGATCATAGATCATACGGAGACCTCCTGATATGATACCCGCCCGGAGCTTGGGGTCAAGACTCGACAGCTCGAGATTTCTGGTAAATTAATTACGGCAAATTCAAGACTTTGATTAAATGTTTCCTCTGCACCTCCAACGTTCCCCTCCCTGACTTGGCAGAATACAATCTTTCTTCTCGTCTCCAAGTTTTCAGGCTCTGGATTCCATTTGCACTCTCTTTTCCAGGTCAGGGATCCAATCCTCCTCCCCTTCGGATATCTGTACCTTCCTTGTCCTTCCGGCTGTGCCAACAACATCCATCACAGAGTCGCATGTTTTTGCGCATGGACACGGCGTGGTGACGTTTGAAATCAGTTGCTACGGACGAGTTACTTTCGACCGCAACAATTCGTCTGTTCCCGCCTGGATAACTGCCTACAGACAACTACAAGCTCCTCTTTCTGTGACACCAAAACAGGAACTTGTGCGTACGGGTGGCGGGCTGCTGATCCTCCCTGCCTTCCAGTCATTTTGGTTTCGGGTCGCTTGCTGGCACTCGGCCCTGGCTGCCTACCATAACAACCCGCTGGCCAACAACTCGAACCTGGGAATCGCCCGTGGTTGGCCTGTCAGTTCCGAAAATACAAAACGTCAAGCTCTAACCGGGAATCATTTCACCGCCAAGTCCTTGTTCCCATTCTGCAACCCTTCTACAGACCTTCAATCACCCTAATCTTTCGGACGATTTGACGGCCTGTGTTCTGTTACAACATTGGCCCCCTCCCACTTCAGCCTCGCCGTGCTTCGGTCACATTGTGTCGCGAAGTCCTCGATTCACGAATACATCCTCGGTGCATCGTCGCGTTCGGTCGTCGTCTCCTCGCAGCGGTTCTTGGCGTGTTGAATTATCGCGATGCAGTCGATGCAAAGGCAGTTCGGGAAACTGCTGAACAAAGGCCCCGGAGACAATGCCAAAGTTTCGGTCTTGTTGAACGATTATGAGGACGCGGATAAAGTTTTGGCACAGGTACGACCGCACTTCTACTCGCAACCGTACCCTTAATCCTATTTGAGCCAGCCACCCCTGTTATGACGAATAGCTTCCAATTCCCCCACCATCCTCAGCATCATCGCTAACAGCTAGCCTCCTCTGTCCAGCTGATCACCAACGCCCGACTATGGCGAGACGCATGGGCACTGCTGGTCAACAGCCAGCTCCAGATTGTCACCGAGTATGAGGGCCTCTACGATCCCATTGTTGGCGCCACCGACGGCCACGGCCGCGAAGCCGCCCAGACGCCCCATATGCAGCTGGAACGCACCTTCAAACTCAGGGAAGTCTATTCCGAACTGAAGACGGAACTGACCGAGGAGATTGCCATGATCGATTCCCGCATCATCAAGCCTGCTACCGATGCCCGAGACTGCATTGCCCCGATACGCAAGACCATCAAGAAGCGCGAAAACAAGAGACTCGACTACGAAAAGATTCAAGAGAAGGTCCTGAAGCTCCAAAGAAAACCAGGACGCTCACCCAAGGAAGATGCTTCACTTGCAAAGGCCGAGGACGAAATGGCACGGGCAGCAGATGTGAGGATCAATCCCATTGGGTAGCCAACCGAACAGAATGACTGACAAAATCTTACCAATACAGGAGTTTAATATAGCAGACGAGCACCTCCGCACCACGCTGCCACCAATAATAAATGCTACCTTTAGTATCGTCCCGCCGCTACAATCAACCCTCGTCGTCCTTCAGAACAGGCTGCTAGGGCTATACTACACAAGTCTACACGGATACTGCGAGGACCTGGGCTTCCCCTCTCCGGCGCCGCCCATGTCCGAGGTGATAGCTACATGGAGCTCGGCCTTTGAACCTGCCAAGCGCGACGTCGAGTCCATCAGCTTCATCGCACGAGGACGGTCGATCCACCAGCCCCTCAATACAGGCAACGATGCGCAGGGACGCAAGCCCGCGATCCAAGCCCCTCCCACCAATGGGTTCCGCCGAACGCCGTCGGGACTCATCGGCAGCAACAATAACAACAATGGGATGCAGCCCCGAACTTTGCGCATTCCCTCTGGCGGGGCACCTACCCAGGAGCCATCTCCCCAGCGGAGTCCCTCCTCGTACAAGCGGCCAGACTATCTCGCCCCGACAGACTTTACCACGGCCACTGCCCTAGGCGGAGCAGCCATCGACCGCACCGTGAGCCGCTCACCGGGCAGATTATCCCCCGGAGATGGCCGAACAGGACGGGACTACTTTAGCGGCAATTCGCGCGCCAACACAATGGACCGCTCTGTTTCTCCCTCGCCGCACAGAGGCGTCCTCACACCGCACAGCAGCAATGGAAACTTCAATGGGAGCAGCAGTAGCCTGGTCATTAAAAAGAAACCGCCTCCGCCGCCCCCGCCAAAGCGTATCCAGAGCAATAAATTGCCGGAGGAATATGTTATTGCGCAATACTCGTTCACGGGCCAGGGACAGGGTGATTTGTCGTTCAAGGAGGGTGACAGGATCAAGATTGTGAAAAAGACGGATACTGATCAGGATTGGTGGACTGGCGAGTTGAATGGACGGAAGGGCCAGTTCCCGGCGAATTATTGCAAACCTACTTAGGGACTTGCGTGATCTTGAGTTATGTTCTGGAACGGTTGGTTTTGGGAGGACGACTGCATAGCTCGGTTGGGCTGGGCTATATTGGGGTGGACTAAATTGGGCTGGAGGCATGCTTGTGAGGCAAGGAAGAGGCTGCTGGGGACCATGAAATATGGACCGCGGGGTTGACATCTCTACCAGCAGCGATTTAATCTGGCCGGAAAAATGTTATGGCGGGACGATGAAGATCAGGCGTCCGAAACCCAACCGCGATTTTCTTGCTTTGAGGTCTAGGTTATGTGGGCGAGGCTGCCACCCCGACTGCCTACTATCACCTGCCAGGTGTCATATATAGGATGAACTCTTAACTATATGTCAGGTATAGGTAGCTGCGAGGTGGTATATTTGCTTCTTATCTCGGATATCATATCATGGCGTATGGTTGATGGTTTATGGACGGTATATTCGGTTTTCGGCCGGGAGACCCGGAGATGTAATATGGACCGGGACTGGAGCATATGGGTGGCTGTGGGGTTGAGGATGATAATAAACATGTAATTAAAAGGAGAAAAGAGAGTCTGGGGAAATTAGCTGGACTAGTTTGATCATATTGTATCATGTTTTGCACGATGGCGGTGAGACAATGGAATGAGACGTGCGATCTGCCTTTGTCCCTAAAGCGTTTCTTCGTATACATGTGCCCTCCAGTCTCACATAGCTCGACAGCTGGACACCTACACCTGACCTACCTAAAGAAGTGAAGCGATGTCTCCATCGTGAGCGGATATGGGAATAGGGTCGATGATATGCATACGTAGGGCAATGTGTGTGGATGGCTGGTGAGCCAGTGAAAGCACAAAAGGGTGTCCGAGTCAGACTCGGCGTCAGTTCACCAGCTCGGACTCGAATAGCTGGTGAGCCACCAGAAGCACGAAACGCACCCAAAGAAGTGAAAAATTGAGTGAATCTACTTTACTATCGCTTTGGGTTTTTTTTCTTCGGGTCATCTGATAGTCTCCCATATCTATCCAAATCTTGGTTGGATTCAGCTCACTACGATGATGACTAACTGATAAGCCAGTAAAAGCACAAAACACACCCAGAGAAGTGAAGCGATGTATCCCGGTGTGAGAAGTACCTCTAGACATCAGGCATTCCTCAAGCACTCATACACTATGAAATTATCTTGAGTCAATATTGGATAAGTGAGTTCTCTGTCGAACCTTTCTCTATTAAAGATGGCTGGTGAGCCAGTGAAAGCACAAAACACGCCCAGAGAAGTGAAGAGATGTCTCCTAGTACTAGAAGGACATGGGCATAGGGTTATTTCATGAATACTCCTTTTTCTAATCAGAAACTGTTTGTCTCAGTAGAGTAATAGGGTAATATTTGACTTCGCTATGAACTCCCACTCCCATGGATGGTTGGCGAGCAGATGAAAGCACAAAACACGCCCAAAGAAGTGAGTCAGTGTCTTAAATTTGAGGCTACAAATACCGTCGGCACTGCTTTCCGAGTCTTCATGTGGATTTGTGGATGGCTGGTGAGCCAGTGAAAGTACAAAACAGACCCGAAGAAGTAAAGGAATCATTATTTTAGGGGACCTCCTCAAAAATCCATAATCCATAAAACTAGTCCGCCATCGACTCTTACCATCATAGATGGCTGGTGAGCCAGTGAAAGCACAAAACACACCCAAAGAAGTGAGTCGGTGTCTCAAATTTGAGCTACAAATGCCGGTCTGTAACAGAAATAAATAGGCCCTTCTGTATTTTACACCATGCGTTGAAGTAGCATCTCGTACGCCTACGGTGAGTGACCAAGACACATTTAGCTCGAGAAATAAATGCGTATAATTGATCCCAGTAAGGCATAATCCATATCTTCACAACGCATCAATGAGACCAGTATCACGCATATAAAGCAGAAATAAAGGGCGTCTTGACGGTCCAAAAAGGGCCTAAGCCCAGGTCTTGATTTGATCTCGTTCTATCAATCTGCCTCCAAGGGAGGAAAGAAAAAGGTAAAATATATACGGAAGAAGTGAAGTTATGCCTGTGCCCAAGGTTCGCCAATAGCGATGTCATGACATCGGCGATGTAACCCCTGACTGAGAAAACCAAAGTAAGGAAACGCCCAGAACGTAAGAGGAATGGTAAAAGCAATATCCCACGATCCTCCTCATTCAAGACCAATGAAATGCGCAGTTCAGTTCCAGTCCCAAGTTCGTAAACCCGTTTTGACTCCGTGTATGCTCTCAAAAGGTATTGGTACCCTTCCCATGCCCATTCTAATGTTTACGTCTCTCTCTAATCAACCGTGGGTATCAATGATGACTGTAAGGAGAACTGGCAGGCCGGTGAATCCTATCGCTGGCCAATGTTGGCACCGGATGGATCGGATAATGGCTTAATATCGGCCAGGATGAAGGAGGAAAATGAATAACGCCGTATTCGTGATCGTGATCGTGATGCCATGCTTCCAAAATGTGTGATAGAACGCCGACCATCGTGACTAACAAAGGAAATGAACGATCTCATAAACGAGATGATGGAATAGTCGAGCGAAAGGTCGACTAGAAAGTTGGAGGATGAAACTCCGAGGCAGGCGTGTGTGTACTCTTCTGGTACTGCTTTGCCTTTTCGGCACTGGTGTTGGGTGCCTTGACGTTCAAGACCTCTTTGGGTAAGCTGGGTGCTTGCTTTGCGGTCAGATAGCCATCGCCTCCTGGGCCTTCGAGCTCCATTGGGGTGACTGGTCCTGGGCTCCCAAGCGGAGCGAGTCGAGGCGATAGAGGCTTGTGTGTCTTGAGCATAGTGCCTCCCAGGTTGATGTGCTTGAGCGCCGATCCTGCAGCCAAGGTCTTCGGGTCAACGTTGGATCCGTTCTTCTCCAGCAGGGCGCTGGCTGCCACGGTGGCTTGTGCGATCATGTCTCGTTGGTATTGCAAGAGACGAAGCTTCACATCTGAGCCGGTGCGTGCGTGCGACGCCTCACGTCGGTACTTAGGGACCTGAGGTTCGGACTTGATGCTGGCAGTGAGGTTGGACTTGGTTGCGGGCCTCTGTCTATACGCAGAGGTATTCTCGTAGTTGGAAGGGTAGTATTTTCCCATTGGGAGGGCGGCACCTTCGTGGGCGCCGTTGGGTAGATATGAGGACACAGGGGTGTGTGATCCCGACGATGCTGCGTCAGGATTGCGAGTAAAGGCGAACTGAGAAGACTTGGGAACGCCGCCAAGTTTCCGAACCTGATTGACCGAGGTCGACATTTTCGGAGTAGAGCCGGACTCAATCGACGCTTGCTGGATGGATGCTCTGCGCGCGTGGGCTGTGTCTACCTGGAAGGGATGGGGCTGGCGGACTCTGGAAGCCGGGTCTTCGTGGAAGGGGAAATAACCTCTGTAGGAAAACAAGAAAATATCAGCCAACCTGCAATTCCAAAGCCGCATATAGTGACCCTTATATCTGAGCCGTTTCCCGATGCTGTGTGACACCATCTGACTTGAACTGGAGTACATACCCGGGAAGGTCCCCGCGAGCTGACAGGGGTTCTGGAGGGGTAACTACAGCCTCCGCGGTTGTGGGCTTTCGAGCGGCTGGGGGCCCGATGGCAATAGGCTGACTTGTAGCGCTCAATGAGATGGCTCGCTGCCGAGCAAGATCGTGAGGATTGGGCTGCGAGCGGCTGGTGATTGCTGTTGGACCATTGCAGAATTAGCACAAAAGTCTTTGTATTTGAATGTGGTCTGGAATAGAAACTGAGGAGGGGCAGGGCTACGGATCTGTGCAGTGACTTCGATGACGCAGTGATATGCAGGGATCTTTAGACCTGGAGATGCAAGCAAGGTTCGCCGGATATCGACTATACCGCTGCTAGCATTCCCGAATCCCGAACCTTAATAATTCTCCAGCCCATTAAACAAGACAAGGAAGATGGGCTCGAGTCAAGAAAACCAAAGAGAAGCAGAAAATAAAGCCCACTGGCGGTGCAGCCAATACTGCCACGACCTCGGTCTCCAGAGCTGCGGAACATGTCTCCGGACCCAGAGACAAGGACATATCTTGATCAAGTCTGTGGCGCTCGAACCGGCCGCCCCTGACTTGGTCACGATGCAAGCCACAAGGCTAGCTTCCAGCCAGTCAGAATGACGAACAGCCCTCAGCCGCTCGACGTCATTTGGCCCCATCCAAGCAGTGTTTTCTTCAGACCCTTAACCTTGTGGTAGGACAATGCGAAGTGTGCAGGTTTGACTCAGACCCAAGCAACAAGAAGGAAAATATCAAAACTTACGTCTGCCCAGGAGAAGCCCGTCTCTTGGGTTGGAGGTTATGTTGAGCCCAGGGCCCAACGGCGGAGGGTTTTCCCCCGATGGTGTGTTCCCGGCCGAGAACACAAACTGCTCGTCCGAGGCCGAGCTGTTGACAGAGGCGTGCGAGGCCTCGGACGAGTTTGACGCCGTGCGTCGGTGGCTGGGGCGGGCCAACCGGGAGAGGAACGAGGACGAGGGCTTGAACGATGCCATCTTTTCAGCAGGTTAGCATTGAGGCGTCGGTTACCTTGCGGGAAGGGAGCCGAATTGTGGGGTTGGGTTAGGGCAAGCTACCTTGACGTTGAGCAGCGGTCGTCTGCGCTGCTGAGCCGATCTAGATGCGATGTGTCGGCCAGATGAGGACTTGGTAATAAGATCGTTACAAGCGGGATGCGAGCTGGGAAGAGTTCATGGGTCGACGGTAGTAGAATTCGGGTTCTGGCAAGACGGTTGGACGTGGGACGTTATCTAGGAGGGGCTGTCAAACAGAGACGAGGCGACTACTGTGTACTGTGGTTGCCTTGGCTGAAGAGCCTTGGGCTATTCCGGTCGACGCAGCTGAAGCGAGGAAGGAGTGTTGTTCCGATTGTCGGTGTGCTTGCTGAGGTTTAGGTTCGTAGGCTTGTCGGCAGGTAAGTTTAAATGTCGGCACTATCACCATCAGACCTCCTGCCGCTACTTCCTCTGGCCACTTCAGGGTTGCTGCACAGCGAGTGGCTTCCGGCGAGCAACAGGATGGGGCAACGCACTCGGATAAGAAACCTTCTTTGAAAGGGGGGCGGGACGGAGGATATCCGTTTAGTTTTGTGGATACTGTATATAGATGGAATCGAAGAATCCGGAGGTGGAGGCCCAATGCCGCCGGTGTGATGTGTGGCTTTTAGGTTTGAAGGTACCCTGGGCTGTGAAAGTATTTGGGGGCGAGACGGGGAGGTACGAGTACCGCTGATCATTTCATCAATGATCAATCGACTGGGGGTCTGGGGGTCACCAATACACAGACAGTCATGGGATTAAACAATTGGAGTTGGGGTTGCCCTCTCCGTCGATTCACTCTACATTGCTGGCCATGCTCAATGCGTCACTTGCCCCTGACAGTTCTTTGTTTACCTTATCAGTACAGTATACCTTCCTTGGGCATAGGGGCCTCGTCCGAGGCTTCCCTCAAGGATGGGTTTCTCGGGAGTATTCAAGTTAAGAGTTGTCTTACAAGTTACTCTGTGGGGAAACAAGTCCTGCTGTACGTTCACACGTTGTACACTTACGGTACAGTGTTTGCCCTGTGGAGCTTTGAACGGTGCCCCCCCTCCACGATGGGGAATCTTGTGCCAGGTTCCCGTCCCTGAGTGCATGGAGGAGGAGGGATGGACCCTGACAAGATGCCTGCCTGCCAGCCGATCAGCCTAGCGCCTGTGCCCGTCCAGGGAAAAGCGCCCCATGCCGTGCCATGCCTTGTTTCAATCCCTGGATTCTCTTGCCGTTACCGATAAAATCTCTGGTTGGTGGATTTGTGGACATTCATACTGTTTGTTTGTTCATCGAGGTTGTCACATAATGAGGAGAAAGATGCGTCCTCGTCTCCCGTAATCAAGCAGCCTCCCGTCGTGAAATATCGTCCCGAAAATCCTACAGTGCATGTGGTAAAATGGGCACCTTTGCGGCCCAGTTTCAGGACATGGGATTTCTGCAGATTCCCATTTCATCTTTCATCCAACCCTCTGGTAGAGTTGCAGCACTACATGTCGCTATGCCGATAGGGGTAAAACGGCATCTCGCCACTGCTGTGCTCCTGGGGCTCGGGAGGCACCAAGCAACCACGGAGAAAAAAAAATGATGCCAGTGTTGTCTTGATCCATGGCTGCGATTGTTGTGTGGGTTGTAAGATATTTATCACAATGGTCAGTAAAAACCAGCACACAGGGTCACAGTATTCCGTAGGATGATATTCAGTCTTTCGCATACCCGTGTCTCCGCTACACACCACCAAGCCATGCGCAAGAAACCCAATCGCGTAATTGTATCGTTCCCGTCTCCATCGCTAGCCTGCTGTGATGCTGATCACTGCACAACTCGTACGATTTTGTCGCGGTTGCTGGGTTATGTCTGTGTATATTGGCAGATGTCCTTTTGTGTCGCTATGCATTAATGGCGGGGGCGGTTGGATGTCAAAACCTGGCATCACGAATTGGTACCCCAAACTGCCATGAAATACAACGTCTAGAACTACACGCTCCCTGAAGGTGTATATAAGGTTAACAAACGGGAGGGAAGAAGAGATGAATATTTCCCTCGTTATAGTAAGTCGGCTGCCCGCAGACCAAAACCTTGAACTCGGTTGCACCTTCACAAAAGACAGTCACACAGCATTGCTGATATCCGCATCGAGCACCTCTGTTGGTCGTACCAGTGAGGCTCCTGGATAAACGGCATCTTTGAACCACCAAGATGGAGGCAAACGACTAGTAAATTCTCCTAGTCAACACTCGTCCAAGAAGTCCATGTCACGTTCTGAAGGACCAAGAGGACCCTGAGATACCCCGGTTCTCGATACGTAAAATCCGAAAAGAAAAAAGATCCCATGGACATGGAACAGTACACCCCGGTAGTGGAGTTCTCCTGCACCGTGACGGTGAAATCAGACCACAATTTTCGCCCAAGCTTTTTTCCTGGCGGAGGGTATTGTACAGTCATGTATAACTGTTGATCTTCTTTATCTGTCTGTCGGATAAGAGAGAGAACAACCCGAGCCTGACAAACTTTTCTTGTGGATCTTCGGGCCATGTTTTTGGTGGGCTGCGGCACGGTGCGGTGTGGTGGTGTGGTACTGAGGAAAGTATACGACGGCGGAACCGGTATTGTCGCCGATCAACCGGCAAAGGCTTCCCCCCCGAGACGTGCGGTGCGGTCCTGTGGGCTTGTTGATCTCATGCCCGAGCCGTCTATCCTCACCAAGCTGGGCTTTGGGGTTTCTATCAAGCTATCGTACAGCCACAAGTGGCGCGAGAGTTGAGAGATAACAAAAGCGTTGTCGGCCGATTTGCTAGCTGATCCTTTCCTCCTACCTGTGCGAAGAAGATAGCATTGTACGTGTAACCTTTAGTGTATATCACTGTCTTCAATCATTTTCCTCATCAAAGACCACAGATGCTGCTTTGAGGGATCTGAAATCTTGACGAACCTGCCGAGCGGAAACACGGCAGTTAGCGATCTGGTCCCCTGTCAGGTCCGTCTCTTCAGCTTGTGATGGTGGATTTGAATTCCCCCGCAGGACCCCCAGGGCAGGGAACTTTTCTTTTGGCGGGGTCAAATCAGGGGCCAGGGCCCTATCATGGATCTTGGAAGCCCTGGAAGCTTTTATGGAAAAGCGAATCTCACTCGGCAATTAGTTTCCTTTTTTCAAGATCGATTTCTTGTCAAGGGTCCGCGTATACCGACGCGTGTACATGTACGAACAGACCTATCGATAGACGTGATAGACAAGATTGGCGAGACTTTTATCTTTGCTTATATTTTCGTTTGAGACGATCTCTCTCCTGTCCCACGAACTGTCAAGACTGTTTGTGTGTTACGGCTTGTGCCTCATGATCACAGTTGTCGTTCCAGTGAGTGCCGCAGCAACCGCTGTGCTGGTGGCGCAACCCTTCCCTCAGGCCAATCGGGCGTTCCCAATACGACGCTGTTCTTCTGCTTGAGCAACAATAGATAAGATCTGACGTCATATACATGCCTGCACTTAAGGGGAGCTCGTCAAAGTTGTCTCAGGAAGAATATCTATGATGAAGCTATCATGCGTTTTGGTGATGATGGCATATGTAGAGCTTTTACGGCTATTTCAATTTGAAAGTGATCCCAGTACCGATTCTCTAACTGGGCAGGTGGGGAGCTGATCGAGGTTTCCCTGATCACCACCTTCGGAAAAACCACCAACCGTTCATGTTGTTCCGCTCGGAGTGTCGATCACGAAACTTAGTATTGCAGCTCGACAAGGGAAAGCGCATTCACATGCTGACATGTAAGCGTCATGGCATATCAGTGCATATGTATACACGAGTGAAGATCAGTACGTTAGCATCCTGACACGCGTGCCTGAGTGGCTTCATTCGGACAATATAGCAATACACGTACAAAGCTGCGACACTGCCACAGAATCGGAAGAACTTGCCCAGTTGGTTCAGGATTTGTGGTTTTGTCCCTTGTCGGAACCACACGTAGAACACCAAGTCGCCGATAGAAGAGGTAATTCGAATGTTGGTAAAGAAATAGAAGATATATCGAGATTGTACACCATGACACCCGAAGCATCCAACCGGTCGTACAACCATGTGTTCGGGCCTGGTAAGCGCTGTTCCATGACACGAGTCAAACTTCCATGACCGATTCAAGCCACGATCCAAAAGCAAAGCAGCCAGCCGACTCGCACCGAGGGTATCGGTAACTCAAACCAAAGAAGAATTGTAGCCATGCTCCATATTATGTATCCTCGTCAACCATCAAGCCACCAGGCCACGTTGTAATTATTACTACCTGCGAAGGTATCCCTCCACAGCTTCAAACCAAACTCTGCAAATTATCCATGGGGTATCTTTTCTGTCGCTGACACAACAAATCCAAGCACCACGATCGTGACCAAATCGCATTACCAACAATGTCTTCCACCTCATTCGGCATTTCCTCGTTTATACAGATGTTGATTGCTCCAGAAATCGATTCGAGAGCAATGTCGTCGTTTAGACCCTGGCGCGGCCGGTGAAGCGGGAGACTCTATCTCTGTGTCGCCACCAGTACACGAACCCGGCGACGCTGGTGATGAGCCACATGATGGCGTTGACAAGGACGACCCAGAGCGCGTTCTTCATGCGCTGGATGTCGCCGTTGCCTTCGGGGTTTTCGTTGAGATACATCTGTTGACACGCAGCCGCGTTAGTGAACGCGATTCGAGTGACGGGGAGACAAGTGTATATCTCGAGAAATCACTTACGCTCGCAAAGAGTCCAAACAGGGCAATCCAAAGAATGAACAGGATCAAGTTCCACACCCAAGCGAGCGCGAACCGGAGGAAGTACGGAATCACGAGGAGGATGGCGGTCAGGGCGGAGAGACCACCGACTACTTCGGCGTAAACCTGCGACGAGAAGCTATCATCAGCAACAGCCCTAGAGCGTTTCCAGAATTCATTTTAGGACCCGACGTACCCATTTTCCATCGGCATACTTGCCGGCCTTGGCCGCCCTGTTAAGCTCGACGCCATAGAGCCCGCAGACGGTGACGGCGAGGACGAACTGGAAGAAGTGGAGAATGGCAAAGGCCATGTAGCCCTTGGACATGTCGCGGACGTCACGGATGCCCATGTTGTCGGCCTCGATGGTTGTTTTCTACCCGTTCGAGTGGTATGTTGAATCTGTTGTTTATGTTTTTCTCTTTTGTTTTTTCAATCGCGCGATCGTGGTGGATCTCAGGGTCCAAGTCGGTGGAGTAATGCCCAGGAAGCAGTCCCTTTCGGCTTTATCGAAATTCTCAGATCGCCGGGGTGAGTGTATGCTTGCGCGAACCCAAGCAAGTCAAAAGACTCGAGGTGAAAGTTGGTCGGATCTATTGCCAACCACGAAAAGTTGTTGGTTTGTTGGAAGGGGAAGAAGGAGAGAACCCCCAAGACAAGCGGAGATTGAGATGGTTGGATGATCTGCTTTGTCTCATGATGTGTCAATCGCCGGCCAAGACACACGATAGTTCCCCCCGTATCATTCGTTCGTCAGTGACGTCAGTGCGACCTTGGAAGATTTAGGCAAAGCTGCCAGTGCCAGGGGCTGTCAGGGGCCGAGAACAGGGGGGCCTGCAGTGGAGACGCCGCCTGAGATCGGCTGAGATCTCGGCTTGGGCCGGGGGAAAAGAGCTAGGGTTAGGGTTACACAATACAAAGTCCCGGGCCTTTGTTGAACTCAACCCCGGCGATCCACAGGCACGGGAGACAGATCCGGAAGGGTGATCAAAGGTGGTCCTGGCAGATTATATAACGGGCCGATCCGGTTCGGAGACTCCTCATACAAATGATTTTATAAAACACTCGAGGTTTGTCATGGGAAGCCGTCTTGATGGGCCGTTCATCCGAATCCTGATGTGATCAGATTCAGAAGCCATGGCTCACCTGGGAAGTCTTTCTTACAGGCCGACGCAACTCGACTTTTTATCGCTCTCGAGGTCTTTTGTTCTCCGGTCTCTTTCTGCTTGTCAAGTCGCAACCAGACATTCAACCAGTGACCAACATGAACCCGTCATGTCCTCGAGTTCCTTTGATTCCATTACACGTCTACGATGGGCTGCTCGTTGCCTACCTATAAATGGACACTTTGTCCAACAAACATATCAAGGATGTTCTCTCAGTATTCTTGTCTGCTCTGCCTTTACCTGTCCCTACAGAAACGCACTGTTCTAAGGGCAAATCGACGAAACCAGTGAGATACTCTAGTACTGCCCATCACACAATAACTATGTGGTGCCTGTTACCCTTTCTTCTCAACCGCCGCAGAATGGACAAGGGGTCAAACGCTCAAGGCACTAAGTCCAAGTCGCCGCCTCGGTTCCTCTCTGTTGTCAAGATTATTGTTGGGGGCGCCGCGACTATTGTCGGCCTTGTTACCGTCTTGATGATCAAAATTGGGACTGCATCACCTCTGGAGGAGGGCAAATACTATGTACGAACTTGACGACATGTTTCGGCTTCCCTATACCTGCCTCTGAGCAGTTTGGCTAACTCTCCCCGTTTTCTCCCAATTAGTATTTTACTTTGGGGACAGCAGCTGTCTCCGCTCCTCTTGGAGTATTGACCGCACTCGTCCCCCGCGCTTATTTTCTACTTCTGTTTGTCTTTGGGCCTATGGTCTTGTTGTGGATGATTCACTTTGGAGTATATGCTGCTGTATGTGCCTGGCCCTGTTATTCATTTTCTGGTGCTTGATCACTAATATCAGGAATGGTAGTCCTATCTCAACACCGACGATCACAACATCATCGGCCTGGGGCTGATGAAGGCCGTCCTTTGGGTCAGCGTGGCCAATGCCATCCTCTGGTTGATTCTCGATGTGACCAATTTCATTGCCTGGCGGAAGTACAGCAAAAAAGGAAAAGGGGGTTCAACCAACGAGGGCACTTCTGAACCCCTGGCGAATTATCCGATTGACCTTAGCACGCTTGCAGGTGGTCACAACCCCGGCGGCTACCATACCGGCCCTAATACCTATTATTTACCGACTTCAGGGCAGCGTTGAAAAGTGGAAATGGGTGCGGACTGTATAATTTTGCATACCTAACTTGGTACATGCATGTTTTCCTCACCTCCATGTCCTCTTCTATATGTTCGCCCGAGAATGTATGTTCTGGGGCTTGGATATCTTCCAAATCCTGATGTGATTAAAGTCATTCATGGGTCACTTCTGGAAATTCATTTTCAGGTCCATTCAACTCGAGTCCTCTGACCTTGGATGGTCTTTTCCATCCGGTCTCCATGTCCTCTCTGTATTTAAATTGCGATCCAACTATCCGGCCAGTGACCAACATGAATCCCGTCATGGCCCCGAGTCTGTTGAATCCATTACACATCTACGATGGGCTGCTTGTTGAGTATAAAAGGGGCAATTTGTCCAAGCCCGGTAAAGGACTCTCCTCTCGAGATTTCTGACCCGTTCACTTTCTTTTTTTACCTTCACTCCGCAGAAACGCATCACTATCAACATAACTTGAAAAGACCTAAACAGAGCAATCACGACGGTGATATATACCGCCTCCCACACTCAGGTCACCAGTTGTTCCGCATTGACACCATGGGCACGACGTCGAATGGCTTTGGAAACACAGCGGGCATCAAGTCAGAGGGCCGTAAAAAGGGGCTTTCATTAAAAGGAGTGGTATTTGCCATCATGGTTGCCTTTTCTCTGGATGAAGCCATCTTCTTTGCTTTTACTTTCTGGATGACCGAGAAACGGAAGGAGGAAGCTGGACAAGGCAAATATGTACGTGCTACACCAAACGGTCCGGCTTCCATAAAGTGACCTCTGCTCACTCTGCTTGGCGTTGTACGTCTTGTCGAATAGTACTTTACTATGATTCTCACAGGCCTTTCCTTCCTCGTCCCTCTGGGTACCGGCTGCGTCAGAAGATCCATGACAAAACGCACATTTTTTTATTGTTCTATTATTGATGGTATTCTTTCTGTGTTCTGGTTGATCAACTTTGGGGTCTATGCAGCAGTATGTATCTACACAGCCCCGGTGGTTTTTCTTGTCGATTATTGTTCGACTATATGTATAGGGTCATGTGTCTACATGATAACTAATAACTTGGGAATTCTAGTCATATATGAAAGAGGATTCCGGAGATCCGATGAAGCGTAGAATGTGGTACAACCTGGTTCACGTCGGCTTCATTCTCATTGTTGGCTTGGGCCGGTTGATTCACTGGTTGAAGGCCAGAAAAGAGCTGGGTTCAACCAACAAGGTTACTTCTGAGCCCGAGGCGCAACACTCGTATCCCCTCAACACCCTCGCAGGCGGTCACCAGCCCGCTGGTCATTATGGAGGTCCTAATCCTTATTATGTATCGACTTGAGAAACTCGGGGGCCTTGAGAAGTGGGAATGGGTACAGACTGGATACATTTGACCTAGATTTTGGTATTTGTTTTCTGGCGATGGCGTTTGGATGGGCAGGGGCCTCTAAGGCATGACGGAAGATCGTTCCCAGGCCAGGACTGATGGCCACGAGCGATGCAAAGCGATGCCCCAAGGCACACGTTTTAGGTTTTTATTTCTTGGTGTAGGCAACGAAACCCTTTTTATCTAGTTAACGTATTATATTCAGCAGAGCATCAATCTACCTTCTTTTCTTGCCGTATATATACATCACCAACTCTATTCGCTCTCTGATATGCCCGACTGAGTGTATAATGTTCTATAAGCAAGGTTTTTGGGATGCCGTCCAATAATGAATCCCCGAAGTCTTCCATAAAGTCTCTCTGTAGATGTTATGGCCTTGGATATCTTACCATCGATGCATCCTCTGTTAACTGCATACCAACATTCGTTTGCGAATCCTACGCAGTGTGTCACCATTGCGTATTCCATGTACAAGGAACTATATCCTCTTTGACCATTCTTCATCCGATATCATCTTTTCATTCCCAACGATGGATCACTCTTGGAATACAACGTCCACATCGACTGACATGGCTCCCTTTTCTCATGTCCGCCGTCAAACCCATCCTGGAAGCTGAGCCATGACAAGACCGATGACCAACCATGGAACCCATAATCTACTTCAACTCAGTCATAAATGCTTCTGCGCATAAAACCGAGCTTCCCCTTTCTGTTTTCAAGTTTTCTAAAAGCATTGCTATATTTTAGCTCGTCCCCTTTGAACTCAACAGTTCTGAGTTCCCATAAACAGCTTAGCAACCCTTTCTCTGGTACAACATCTACCCCAGTCTCGTCCTCACAAGCTACCTAGCTTCTCTGCCCCAGCGAGAAACAATGGCCAAGGACCTCCCTATCGACTGGGAAGAAAATGAACATGGCCCAAAAAGGCGCGGTCGCGAATTCGCTATTGCCATGGCCGTAGTTTATGGTCTCGCGGGCATTATCGCCATGTTAGTCGCGGGCCTCAACGTTTTGAACAAGGACACGCGTGATCCATACAATGAAGACGATCCGAAATGGGCAAGTAGTAGCACCTCAGCTCCCCGGTCTCTGGCACTCTGCCAGGGCAACTCTGCCGTATCGCGTACACCTTACTGACACGCAAGTTATAGAATTTCACAGTGGCTGTAGCGATTGTGTCCATCTTGATGACCATCTCTGGTCTGGTGCTTTACGTGAGGATGCACCTGAGCTCCAAAACACGATACACCCGCCTTTGGATATTTCCGATAGTATACGGCCTTGTTACATCAATGTGGATATTCCATTTCGCCATCTATACATATGTACGTGACTGGTATTATACCCATTTCCCTCTTTTTCCTGGCGTTGTATTTCTGTCTCGTGCAATCCCATGGATATCAAATCACTTTCCATATATATACTGACTGAACCCACAGACGTTCGTCAAGGAAGATAAACACGATCCACATATTGCTGCTGGACTTCGGGTCACTTGGAGCAGTTGCAGCAGCATGTTTCTTTGGTTTGTCATCTTTTTGGTCAGTCTTATGGACTGGCAGAGGTTTAGTCACACCGAGAAAAAGAGGACAAGAAAAGAGACGGAGGAAGACAAGATCAGAAAATAAATAGCCGAAAAGAACCAACGCCACAAGCACGGACACAGGCGGCGTCGTTCCCGGAGCGGCTCCAGTAGTAGCAGCGGCTCCCGTGGTAGCAGAGGCTCCCGTATGTCCTACATGGGACGTGGTCCTGGGGATAGGGCGGCATGGTTGAGGTGAAAGCAAAATCAGCATAATATCTTCTTTTCTCTGCGCAGTTTTTGGTATTCTTTTGGTAAAGTGTCGTTATAGGTCTTGGTAGAGCAAGGAAGAATGAAGAATAGCACAGCAAGATGCTAGCACAATTAGACCAACAATGCTCATAACACATGTCCTATCCTGTTTGTATATTAGCCCCTTTATTGACACAGGAGACTGTCCCTGGATCACCTATCATCAGTTTTCATCCTAACAGCGTTGCAACCACGAGCAATGGATACTCGTCCAGTTGACTTACCCCTATTTTCATTCACCTTAAACCACTTGTATCCTTCCATCTCTCCTCGTAAACCCTCACACTACGGCCGGGAGGCTCAGCAATGATCCATATGGAGTCCGTCATCCTCTCCAGAACTAGCTTCAAATTTCTCACGGATTGGACAAGAAGGGTATTAAAGAACATCTTCTGCTCCCTCTCCTTCCCGAAGTACTTGTATGGATACCACAACCTACCTTCCTCTCTCTTGAACAAACCATCAACCATACCTTGGCTGGATGTAGAATCTAGCCACAACGACCATCTCCAGATCATCACATATACTGCCCATCCAGCCACTTTTCCTCAGCCAAGTAGTCATAAGCAATCAGCAAAACGGCGCACCAGGATCACAAAATGTCGACTATTCCCGGACCAGACGAAAGTCCCCGCGGATGCTTCTTCACATCCATCCATGTACTCTCCTTTGTAACAGGTGTGATCGCCGGCGTCTGTGGATTTCTTCTTGGATTCGCGTCTATCCTCGACAATATATGCAAAGCAGAAGTTGGCAATGCAAAGACTGTGAGTAATATGAGGAGCTGACCTAGGCCCCCCCCTGCCCGAACAATGGCCTCCGGATACGTTTCCTATCTGCTCATGTGATCTTGCTAACACCGCATCTTCCGTATCCGTTAGTACTTTGGTCTTGCGGTGGGCCTCCTCGGCGGCTTTTCCGGATTCGGTTGCGTGTTCGGTCTTAACAAATACTGGAAACGTGATAGTTACTGGGGTGATGGGAAATATCCCATCATATCCTTTCTCGGGTTCATGTTATCGATGGGCGTATTCGCACTATATGCACCAGCATGTGTGGACTTTCGTTAATCTCTCTACTCTACCCCTTGATTCGCTGTCGGGGCGAAAGAGTGAACCACATTGACGGTGAGATTGAGAACTCGCTAACATACCGTTGCTCTGGGAACCAGACTTTTCTTACGAGGGATGGCGGACTATGCAAAGGCCAAATGTTTATTGCCTTGGCTGGTGGTATTGCTTGGTTCATCATGAGCATAGGGAATTATATCTTTTGCTGTAGACACAGGCGCAAGGCAAAGAAAAGCGACGGAGACCAGGTGAATAATGATGGAGGTTCTATGATGAACTCTTATGCCCCAGGTGGCCACCACGGCGTGCAGCATAACGGCTTCAGCGGCCATATTGGTCAATATTATACAACAGCTTGAGAGTCTCACAGGGAAACGAGACGGCACAGATTGTTGTTATTCCTTTTCATGGTGTTTGGGGACGTCGACGGTGTATCAGGTATCCCTTACAGAGGGTGACGATGAAGCAATAAGTATCACAGAGAACAACGGGCAGATGGACGATGGCCATCTTATTCACTCTCTTCTGTTCCGATACGAGACGGGTCTCTTGTCCTTCGCTTGCAAGGGATATCTATCCTTTTCCTAGACAGAAGATCAATCTACTGACTCTCTTGGTAACAATTACATATGCACATGTTTGGCTTTCCTCCTTGATATAATGGAGCAAAACGATCATTTGCTATTTCCCACATTCTTCAGCAAACTCATCGCAGTGTGAGCAAGACACACAAATCTCGACAGATACCTTTCTCTTAAGAAGTGAATATAAGTCTGGCATGCTGACAATGTATGCCCCGAACAGAACCCAACACTGATGCTCGGCATTTCCCACGTAACAGGAATCTCGTAAAGGGGTGACCCCCGAGTAGACTCGATAAAAATCATGAACAATTCTGATCCCAAGCAGCTTCGTCCGAGCTTCTCTTGTCGACGAATTTCACATTCCCCGGCCTTCGAATTCGGATGCGCACCCGGCAGGTACGAATACGGGCTACCGGTACTGGCCTCGACATCCCCCCTTTCTTTCACTTACACCACTGGACGTCTGAATCGACACACGTGCTGATTCTGCAGGTAAGATCAAGCTCACTTCCCAAAATGAATAATCGCAAACCTGCCAACTCCCATGTGTTTTGACACCTTCTATCTCACATGTTGGTTCACACCGTCAACGGTCCAGCTCTGCCTCACCGGTGAAGGCTTATCCGCATATCCGCCGGTATCCGCGTACCTGGATCCTTTAAACCTCAAATACAAGCAAGAGGGAAGGCACGTTTGCATCCTCCAGAATTTCCATCCGGAATCACATCGCCAACAAAGCAAACTGAGGTCCCCCCTTGCCAAGCATTTCCTAGGCTAACACTAAAACCACACCAACACCCACCTTACCGCCGTGGCCCCCTCACTTACAACAACCATCACGAACAACCTCACAACAAGAAGTCACTCAACCAACCCACATTTCTCCAGAGAATTCCCGGGCCACCTCACAGCAAAACCAAACCATCTTCAGCACACCACACCACACCACAACCTCACTCCAAAAAGACAATGGGATCGACCACCACCACGCCATGCGGGATCCCCCTCCCAACCCCACCCTTCATAACCACCATCCCAGGAATCGCCAACCTCCGCGACGTAGGCGGATATCCCATTTCCTCCTCCTCCGGTCCTTCCCCTTCCCCCGTGAAGAAGATAGTAAGAAAAGGGATCCTCTACCGCGCAGCCGAACCCTCTTCCGTCTCCCCCCAAGGCGCAACCCTTCTCACCACCAGTGCAGCAACATCAGAAGGGGGGTTAGGAGTAACACACATCTACGACCTCCGCTCTTTAATCGAGCTCGCCAAAAAGGATCCCTCAAGCGCAGAATGGGACGCCAACGGCCTCGCCACGCGGGTCTTCGTCCCCGTCTTTCTAGACAAAGATTACTCCCCCGAGGCAATGGCGTTGCGATTCCAGAGCTACTCCCAAGGAACAGAGGGCTTTGTGCGAGCGTACGAGACGATTCTGGAGAGCGCAGCGCACGAGGGGAATGAATTCGCGCCGTTCAAGACTATAATTGGGCATCTTGCCGGTGGCGAGCAAGGAGAGGTAGAGGTGACGCCGTGTATGGTGCACTGCACTGCTGGCAAGGATCGCACGGGCATCATCGTCGCCATAGTGCTTTCCTTGCTGGGTGTGGAGGATGAGGCTATCGCCCATGATTATAGTCTTACTGATCTGGGACTTGCGCAACGAAAGGAGGCTATTGTGCGGCATTTGATGGAGACGCCTGCGTTGTTTGGGGATCGTGCGAGGGCTGAGACGATGGTTAGTTCTCGGTGAGTTACTACTCTACTTCTTTCTCTCTCCTTTCCACCAAGGGCTTATGTTTTTATGTTTCTCCCTACTTATGCCTGGCTCAATCACCAGCTAGGTAGGTAGATAGGCAGGATTGACACAGTGCTAATTGACCTACCTGCCCTTGTGAAAACAGAAAGGGAAACATGCTAGCAACCCTCCAAATGATGCGCCAAAAGTACGGCTCCGTCGAGAAATACGTCGTCGAGCATTGCAAGGTCTCGCCTGACACTGTCGAGCGGCTGAGGAAGAATCTCACGGTCGAGGTCACACCTGGCGCCGAAGAGGCAGAGGTTCTGGACTGGCGCGCGCATGCTGAGCTGGTTGCTAGGCTTTAAACCGACTTGGCCCAACTTTGCAGCGGCCTTGAACACCTCCAGTTCACTCAATGTGCCAAGAGCTGGCTATCTACCTACACTGGGACCTTGGAGACCTGCAGTATTTGTGCTTCGGTGTCCTTCTACCTAAGCAGAGTTTCGGGTCGGGTCTACCTGCAACATCGGTGGAATATTAAGGATCTAGACGAGTGGGTTAGCGCCTACAAGAATCTTTGATGGCGGTCGGTTTCTACCTTTTTTTGTTGGCAGTTGTTAAGGCCGATAGACGCCAGAGATAATAGACGAGAGCAGGCCAAGATAGACCTCCCATATAATGACGAATGGAATCAATTATATAGAAGAAAAAGAGAATGTACACCGCCGTTGAAAGTTATACCGTCCCATATGGTTGACGTGTATAGTTACAATATACAAACAAATACACAAGCTATCTTTTTAAAAGATAGATACCAGGCTAGGAGCTGACAGCTCCCTCCTTAAAGCAGCCCAAGCCCATAACAAGAATCCCGCGAGTCCTTTGATACACCCTTATACTATACAGCCAAATCCATGGCATCGCCCAAGCTGCCTGTTCCCAAGCCAATATTTCCTCAACAGGCGTCTTACTCCACCTTGGTAGGAATCTTGACCATGCCCTTCTTACGATCATTAAACGGCACACCATACCGCCACCCAACAGCCTTCCTACTCCTCCCATCGCGTCCCACCAACTCCTCGACATTGACATTCTCAATCCGGAACTCAAATCTTCCGGTATCGACCTTGGTCTTGGCCTCCTCGAGCTCTCTCACCCGATTAGCCTCGCGCTCCTTGAGCTTCTGTTCGCTCTCGAGCGCAGCCTTGGTAAAGTCCTCTTCCGCCACATTGCGATCTACTCCCGCTGCGAGCTGCTTCTCGAGATTTATAAGCTCAGGGATGCGGATCTTGTGGTCGACCGGCATGATGTGCTTGCCAAATGCCTTGGCGGCGTCTCCGCGGGTGAACTCGCGCGATTCCGAGGTCGGGTAGAAGACTTGCTGCATGGTGTAGCTGTGCACGTGCACGTCGTTGATGGGCTCGTGGGGGACCTGGCCCAGCTGGGTGATGGGGAGCATCTTCTGGACGGCTTTGGCGTAGGGGATGGCCAGTGGTTTGCCCTGGGGTATGTAATGTCAGCGGTGGTTCGTTTCATGATACTTCTGCAAAACAGAGCAAAGATATTTGTAAATGCTGCCCAGTCAGGTGATAATAATTTTCTAACCATCGTGTATGTCTTCAAGACTAATCGAATTTTTATTTATATTCATCATTCGGGCGTGGGGTCGTCCTTCGTTTTCCAACGAAACAATATGAAGGGAAGGGGAAAAGACAAGATACTAACCTCAGCCTTCCACCGCTTCTCAATAGCCTTCATCCTCAAAACAGCAGCAACCCGTCTCATGTCTACACTGTATCTCGCAGAAACCACCTTGATCGGCTGGCCCTCCTCGACGACACTCTTCCAGATAATCTCACGCGCCTCGTCCGACAAGACCGACTGGCTGCGAAACTCGGGATTCAAAGGAAACGGCATGTCGCGGCTATCTTCGCTGGTATCTCGAGCCCCAACAGCCTTGACGTAGTTCATCGGCTGGGTCGCATCACGCATGACGGCTCCGGACGTCTCGAGCCATTGCCAAAACTGCTTTCGTTGGCGGGTTAACCTCTGTCGGGGTGGGGTCGTCGAGAACTGTCTTTTGGATAAAGAGGAGCGTTGTCGCTGGGAATTGTTATGTGTTTGGAATGTGGAATTGGCGGTGGCGGTGATTAGGCCATTGTGATGTGATGATGATGCCGATAATCTCGGGGAGATGACCAGCTCGGAGAATTGATTGAGAAGCAGCGCCTGGCTGCTACTCGCGCTGGAAGTCGGTATCCTTGGGGGCATCTTCAAAAAGAAGAAGAGGAAATCGGTGGGTTTGTGGAAAAGAAAAGATTATTTATGGTCGCTCTGCCAGACGGGTCGGGTCGAGGGTCTGGCGTCGCGGTGCAGTTCGGGATTGCATTTTTTTTCTTCCACGACTCCGAGAGCCGTCGATTGGACACGATGGGCTGAGTGGATTGCAGCTCTGAGCTTTGACCAATGAACTTGCGGGACTGCTCACAGTGGGTCCGGCGACGGAGCTGAAGTCAGAGAAGGAGGGTTAGGGTTGTGCGAGAAGCTGCCCCTGAATCCTCATCCGCGCTCCACCATGGTCTTCCTCACCGTCCCCTGAATGTTGAATATTAGATTGGGAATCAATACTCAAATTAGTTAAATGTCTGGCTGCTAAATAGACGCAATCGCATGCTTCGTGTGCTTCCATGCGTTGGGCGGTCTAATTTCTCTCTGTCTTTTCCTTCACCCCCCGCCCCCTCTGCGCAGTGAGGACCTGCGACTCTAACAATGATATCCAATACTGCTTTCCCATTACGTACCGCCACTTAGTCTCAAGCTCTAAAATATCCCTGGACAGTCCTACTATAAGGCGTCCTTATGACCCTGGTCTGGATCTTCCCATTCAGTCCGTTGATAAATGGTTAAGAAAAAGTAAGATACAAGAAAAGTGAACAAAGGAAAGGTTCTGATAATTTCAACTTGATAGAGATGGAAAACAGCAGAGACCTCGCTGAACTTGCTCTCTTAGGCAGGCCTAATGCTAAAATAACCGGCTAGCAAGGAGCAAGGCTGTAATATGAAAATAGGGTATACATGATCGTCTCATCTCGTTTTGGTTTGGTCGTCAGGAACTTGAGAAATATAATGGAGCTGGTCGAATTTAGGGGAGAAGAGAGAACCCTCGAGTGTCTCCTCAAAGATATTCAATGACCATTCACATTGTCGGGCGATGTAAAATCGACCGCCATCGATGAGCCTAGGAAATAATGCAGGGTAACTATGCCGGAAGCAAGGTCTTCCAAGGTAGGTTCCATCTGGGAGGTATAGGAACCTTGTAGGTGGGCAATACAAGTCGTTTAGCGTGTGTCGGTAGGCGAGTTTGTGAGCGAGAGTCGGTTCTTCTTGGCCTTTGCCTTCTTTGCGGCCGCGCCAGCAGCATCGTCCTCCCCCTTAGGTCCCGAGGCAAAGTCCTTCCACTTTCTCCAGCCGTCAAAGTCGATCAAGGCCTGCATGCAGCCCCACTCCATCACCTTCCGCTCAAGCCATACGTACGTAACGGGCTATTACGCATCATCGTTTGTCAGCCAATGCTCATCATAATTCATGAGGGGAGGGGCGAAACCCCAAACTCACCTTGGTCAAGAAGTCGTTGCAGCCGGCGGCCAAAGCCTCATGCCTATCACTCTGCAGCGAGCTTGCCGTGAGTGCGACAATGATGACCGGACTCTTGAACATGTCTCGGTTGGGCAGAATATCCTCCTCCGACGTCACGTTTTTGGCCTCGCTCGAGTCTCCGCTGGAAGTCGAGAAGGCGCCTATCTGGTTCATGCGCTCGAGCCGTCGAATCTCACGCGTGGCTTCTAAACCGCTCATGACGGGCAATTGGATGTCCATGAGTACCAGATGGAAACCACCTGTGCGCCACTTGGTTACGGCCTCGCGACCGTTCATGGCCGTCTGCCATCGTACCTTTAGCCGCTTGACAAAAGCTTCCAACAGACGGAGGTTAATAATGTTGTCTTCCACGATCAGCACACTAATGGGTGGCACGCCGCCGTTGAGCATGCCCGTGGGCAGTGCAGGATGGTCAGTTGTTTTCTTCTTCTTGGGTCGTGCAAGCGGCCGTGGCGAAGCAACTCTTGGAGGAGGGGTGGCAGCTCGTGCTACCGGAACCGGGGCTGCCTCGGGAGCCGGTGGTGTGGGCAAAGGGGGCGCTGGCGGTGGAGCGGCACCTGCCAGCGACTGATCTGAAGAAGCATTGGAATGAGTCCTTGAACGCGGTACCCTCACGACTTGCTGCGTACCATGGTTTGTGGCCACAGCTATAGTGGCCGCGTGACCTCCGGCCACATTCAGAACGGTCGGCGACGACGTATGTTGCCTTCCTAATCGTGGGCGGTCGGGTCTCTCTCGGTAGGGTCTCGATCTGCTCCCTCCAGGCGATGGTATCTGAGGGACTTGTCCTGTGTTCAGTACCGAGATGGCGTGAGGGAGCGCTGTTCCGTTGGCGACAGCGCCGGCGACGGCAGCGGGAAGATTCGCGATGGCTTCGGGTCCGAAATAATCGGTACTTGCTTCGGCGGGTCGAGGTTCATCGTAGTAACTAAGATGCTGAGCATGGGGAGGGCCGTTTCTCGGGGACGGTTTCGGTGTGCGCCGCAGGGGGATATCGATAATCAAGGCTTCATCAACACTCTGTCCGCCTGGAAAATAAGCGTCCATCGTCCGGGCCATGGGCTCTTCGGGTCCTAATACACGCTCCTGTCTCTGTTGTTCACGAGGCACTATCCTCAGGGTCAGATCTGGGGCATCAAAGAGGCGCCCCAGAGAATTGGCATATTTTCTCAGTATCAACTCCCTGACATCGTCAACCAAGTCCTCTTCATTGATGGTGACCAGTGTGGCCGATCCGCCTTGACGGCGGACCCAGATCTTGCGCGTGACCATGGCGGGACTAATCTGGAGCAGCTGTTCAAGACCGGCCGTATCGTGGTCGTCGGCCTGTGCGGCACTTAGCAATGTCCGAATGAGTGTGTTCTGCCGGCTCGGAAGGAGGCTCTGGCGTCTCGGCGGACCGGCCGCCCGGGATGCGGAGGACGATGTGGAAGCGGAGCGCACAGTAAGCAAGCCGTTTGCGTTTGCGTTTGGGTTCGGCGTTGGTGAATCGTGTATGGGAGGGTCGCTGAGGCGGATTCTGCGCAGCGAGTCGGAAGGAGCGGGTGCGGTCGAACTAGCAGCTTTTAGGGGTTCGATGGATGCATCGTCGGCGCGGGGATTACGGTTGTCGTCTTGTCTTGGCGATTTGTCGCTGTCGGTGGCCTGCTCGTCGATGCTAGAGAGTTGATGCCTGTGTCGTGGGCCAGGTGCAACAGGTGTGACGGCCTCGGGGGCGGAAGCTAGTGAAGATGCGACAGGACCGGTTGAGGAGAGATCGTGCACCGTCGGGTGCATGTTTGTTTGGCCAGGTCTGCTCGAGGAAATAACGTTGTCGGCAGTGGCATTTTGGGGTGGTATTTTGGCGGTGCTGGCACTGCTGCGGGTCGTGTCCGCGCTGGCGCTCGCGCTAGCACCGGCGCTGCTGTTCCTGTTGCTGCTAGGGGCAGTATCGGTGTGTGTCGAGTCTCTCGCTGATGGAGGAGCGGAAATTTCGTCGTCTGTATTGTCGCTGGTATTGCTACTGTTGTTGTCGCCGTCGCTGTCCGTGTCGGTCGACCATGTCGTTGTCGTTGTTATTGTTGTCGTTTCTCGACTGACGTCGAAAGTCTCGCGCTGCTGTGCTGTATTTCTGCCTTGTTTTGCACCTGCGTGTCTTGGCCCAGAAGCCTCCCTGTCCCTGTCAGCTCCAGCAGAAGCTTTGGGGCTCGGTCCAGGCGTTTCACTCCCCGCAACGGTGGCTGCTGCCGCTTGCTGTGTTTCTGGCTTCCCGCTGTGGCTGCTGCTTGTGCCCCCGCGTGCTCCATCTCTTGACAAAGACTCGAGACCTCGGTCTGGATTTTGGTCTGGACCTGGACCGGTGCCTTTTTCGGAAGTCTCTCGTGGAAGCGGGCTCGGTAGGGGCTCTCGACGACTTTCGCTCGTGTGCGTGCTGTGTGCGCTGCTCTTGCTGGACGAGACTGATGGAATGCCGGAATTCCTCCTCGTGAATTTGGCCCGAAGCTTGGCCTTGAGGTCCCCCATCACGGGGATAACACGGCTACACCGCGGCGCGCTCACGGTGATGATGGCGACTACAGTAGTACAGACGCGATTACATTAGGGCCGGGCAAGAAAGGTCATGTCTGGTTTTCGATTGTAGAGAGGGTGTCGGAGTTGAAGCAAGTACGAAAATAAAATAAACAGAGAGTGGGTATATTCCCATGCTTCTATTGTTTTCTATCAGAAAGAGGGGACATGGGGTGGTCGTCCTGTAATATCAAAAAGTCGCAACCGGACCGGAGGCTTTTTTCGGATGGAGAGGAGGATGGCGTGGATGGCTCGTAAATTTCCGATCCCCATGAGAAATCTAGATCCGGTGTGGGTTCGCGAGCATGGGCTGCCGCTGGACTACCACAGCCGTTGACCCGTAGAAACAAAGACGGCTGGGCCATCAATTCGAAACTTGCAGACTGTCCCATACTTTGTCTGTCACATCAACTGCAGGGCAATTGCGGGCAACCGCTGCCATTCGCGGTGCGCTGGCGGCTTCCTTTCCAGGTTGGCACGAGAAAGCATCGTGACAGCAACAAGACGCGAGTGGGGGCCGGGCAGCCGTAAAGTCAACTTTTAGTTTCCACTGGGGTGACCCCAGCCCATAACCCCCAGGCATCTAGGCCGCTGTCAGAGACACAGCTCGACAAGGACCGTGAAGAGTCAGGGCAATATTAAAGCATATATATCCCATTGTATCACCCCTTTGAATGCCTCATTCTGATCGCTTACATGTAACTTATTGTTTAGATTATCAAGAGGTGGAAGGCCATGCAAGAGACCTGCATGGAGGTTGGGTCTGTGTTACAGTTACACAGGCAAATTGGTGAAATTACACGCTGCGGCCAATCAACGATCCCGGTGTCCTTCTTCCCGTGGCCGGGGACCAGAGAGGTCAACGGTGCTCCATGATTCACAGAAAAGAAACAGTCTCTCAACCCTCAACTCTTGAACTCTAATTTTTCCTTGACGACCAGTGTCACAAGGTCGGCGTACTTCCAGAGTTTAGAATGTTCAGAATACAGATATATCACGATTACATCTCACGCATAGCCAGTGTATGCATTCTGTAACTTGTAGGTTCGCGATGAACTACAAAAAGTTATCCCTTCTCTCATAGAGTTCTTATAAAAGCGATGATTACTCTGCTCCTTTGGGTCTTTGACCATTGCCTCAATCTTCCCAATAACCTGTTTTTACTTGGGCGAAAACGCTGCACGCAGACCAGTGACCCGGCAGTTCGGAGCATCCCCGGACCCCGGATATTGCCCTTCAGTCGTTCCTTCCTTCCATTCTGCGGCCCTTCCTAATTAGGAAATTAAAGGTCCAGCAAATTCTCGATGCCATCCCGAATCCCACATTTTCACCACCTCCACACTGTGAATATTCCATATCGACCACGGCACCTTCCCATTCTCTCTCTCGTCAACTGAAGCTGGATTCTGAGCCAGTCAGTGGTGGTTGTGATATCCTCTCATTCTCGGTGTTAAGCTATCACCGGTCCACTTTTTTTTCACCATCCCCTGTCTGCCCTTTCATTCACATCAAATACCCTCGAGAGAAGGAATAATACGGCTGGACATTAATTATTATAGGACCCTCGCCACTTGAACCCCTAAATATTCTTGTCACCAACAGAAATACTCCATCTCGTGGGGATTATTGTGGAAAGAATCCGTCGGTGGTATCCATCGAATTCATGGAGATGGACCCAAGAGGCGACTGGGAAAAAGCAATGAAAGACAAGCAGCCACGCGTCTCGGTCTCAGCTTGGGCTGCCAAACCCCACGACACTTCAAACCAGATCCAGAACACCACTCACAAATCTCAACTTCAACCTCATTCCCATTCGGATCCTCAGTCACAGCAAGATTCGGGGCGTTTCCGCCTTTCACTCTCTTCGCGCTACAAAACGGATTCTTCAGACAAAAACTTCGACTCCCCAGGTGACGGCCCAAAGTCCTCTTCACCCTTGGGTCGCGCGGATAGCGACAGAACGGATGACAACATGGAAACTACAAACACTCCCTCCGGGAAGCAGCAGAGCATTCAGCAATTTTTCACCCCGCTGGCAAACCAGGCATCCGTGTCAAAGACTTCAACAGAGTCTGCCATCGCCAGCACCGTCTTCCGTTTCGAAGTTCCTGGCTTCAAACTTCCCAGCTTCACCCCTCCCCCTAATCTCTTCGCCTCCAAGCCTGTCAGCAGCACCACAGCTCAAGATCAGGCCAAAATTGAGAGTCGTCCGCTTTTGATTTTGGGACCTCCGGCTTCAAACACTTCTTCATCTGGCGTTTTAACACCCGACAGACTTCAAAATACTCCTTCGCCGTCCTCGAAGCAACAGGTCTTAAGTCTCTTCAGGAGCAACAGTCAGGTCAAATTTCAAGTGCCTCCACTCAGGCCTCATATAGTATCGACAACGCAACAGAACCTAGCATCGACAAGCAGTACGCCTGGGATCATGGAGATTGCCCGTACTTTCTCTTCTTCTCCATCTGGCGCTGCCAAGCCTCTAGTCGTCAGTCAATCGATGCCGGTGAACGGGCCCAATGTTATCAATCCGCCCAAGAAGCCAGAGGATGAGACCGCCAGGGAGTCGAGCGTGGACGACCAGGACATTGAGAGGGAGATTGTCAACAGTACAAGTTGCACCAGTGACTCTGAGGGTGAACAGGCGGCAGAGGAGGCGATTCGGAAGCAGCACCTTCGTCTCCTCGAGAAGCGGGCCGACACGGACGAGCTGAATGAGGTGGTCTCGACCCCGTTGTTCACTGAGCCAGTGCGAAAGTATGCGCACACCCTCGCCAAGACCAGCTTCGCGAGCCCATTCAGCCAATATGGTCTCCTCGGCGGCGATATCAGCGGCAACGATAAGAACGTCGCCTCGGATGATCACTCTGACCCGAGAGTCTATTGGAACATAGCCGCCCCGTCGTCTTTCTTCATCTGTGGCTCGCAGGGCTCTGGAAAATCGCATCATCTATCATGTCTGCTCGAGAACGCACTGGCTCCGTGCGCAGCCAACATTCTGCCACGACCCCTAACCGGAATCCTGTTTCATTATGACACCTTCGTCTCGGATACTGGCGGTTCGCCCTGTGAGGCTGCATGGCTCTCGACAAACCCTAAGATCAAGGTCAGAGTCCTGTGCCCTCCGACCAACCTCGGGACGATGAAGAAGCTGTATGGCCGATTCCCCAACATCCACGTACAAGAGCTTCGACTCAACGAGAGCGACCTCGACACGAAGCGCATGTTGAACCTGATGGCTGTATCTGTTAACGGCAACATGCCGCTCTACATGTCGGTCGTCAACCGCATCCTGCGCGACCTGCGCATCAAACAACAGCAGAATGGCCAAGGATTCGATTATTCGGCCTTCAAGCAGATGCTGGCAAGCGAGCCTCTGACCGAGATGCAGCTGGCCCCGCTGAAGCAGCGTCTTGAGACCCTTGAGAGTTTCATGGTCGAGGGCCAGGCCAAAGCCTTTGATCTTTGGGCAGGCCGCACCGGCAGTTACGGTACCAAGCCGGGACCCCAACAACACAAGAACCCGCCGCCGCCGCCGCCGAGTAAAATCAAGCGGTCTAAGGCTAGTTCTGGAATCGACTGGTCTCCCCAACACAGCAGACTCACCATTGTGGATCTCTCGTGCCCTTGCGTGACGGCTGAGATGGCCTGTTCGCTCTTCAACATCTGCTTGTCGCTCTTTCTCGAGCAGGATTCCGCGAGCGTCGGCCGGGTGGTTGCCCTTGACGAGGCGCACAAGTATATGAACGAATCGGCCGAATGCCAGATGCTCACCCAGGCGTTGCTCGAGACGATCCGCTTGCAACGCCACCTCGGCGCCCGTGTCTTGATTTCAACTCAAGAGCCGACGATCTCCCCCAAGCTGCTCGATCTCTGCAGCGTCACGGCCGTTCATCGATTCACGTCGCCTGACTGGTTGAATGTTTTGCGCAAGCATATCGCGGGTGTTTCGAAGGGTGCCGAGATCCTCGAGCGGGCTACGAGAATGGCTCAACGTGAAGCCCTCGCGAAGGACTCGGAAGGTGCTACCGAGGAGGAACAGATCAAGGAAATCATTGACGGAGTAGGAACCTTGAATGTGCAAGACGCAGGCGGGGATCCGCTGATGGAGCTCTTCTCCAAGATTGTCAGTCTCAAGGTTGGAGAGGCTCTTATCTTTGCGCCGAGTGCTATCATTGGTGTTCGAAAGAAGGTTTCCAAGTCAAAGGAGGGTGATGTTGTGGAGGAGAGTATGGGGGTCCAACGTCTTACTCATGGTGTGTTGAGGGTGCGCATTCGGAATCGGACTACTGCAGACGGTGGCAAGAGTATCATGGCCGTTTGAGCATTGGCGATGTTCATTCTGTGTAACTTGATTTGGAAGTGCGGTTCGATCTGGTTAAAGGAGGGGTTGGTAATCGAATGTGTTCAACGGTCCCTAGAACTGGAGTCGGGTTCTTGGTTTATCTCATGATACCCACGGTACTTGGTGTTAGGATTTGTTTGGATGATGTCTAGAGTAGCTTCATGTTGGCTATGGTATTGGCTGAGTTTAAGGATGTCTGGAGTCGCTTCATACTGACTATTTTTGATAGTCCGTTGGGCGTTGGGTAATGTAGATGGTTTGACAGAAGGGTTTTAATGTTGTACGGATACCAAGGATACCAATGGCAGTTAATGAAGCATGATACATGTACTACACATCTCCTACCTTGTACGCCTCTTCGGGATGCCTGCTTACTTGTATAACGAGTACAGGAAGTGCTCCCTCTCTACTGACCATAACAAAATGTGGAAATGTACCGGCAAATCAGTCATGGACAGTGCTAGAACCTTATTCGCAGTTGATATCGGCGTTCAGGATGGTGATCATGAAGGCCGGAAAGGAGCGAAACTAGAACGGGTTGGGCTGGGGAGCTTCTATCAAATACCTGGGTAGCTAGTTCCACATACTTGGGGAAGTTGATAGGTACATGGGGGCGGAGATGCCAAATTCCAACTCGGGTCGCTGCTCTCGGTCAATTGGTCGTTATCGTTCTTCTTTCCTCGTATGTCTGTGGTGTTGTAAACATTGCCTCTCTTGGCCGGGGCTGGTCCCCTGAAGTTGGCCGAGAAGGTCTTGGCCAAGGATAACACGCCTTTCTTCGTCTTGAATGCGGATGTCACCTGCGAATACCCGTTTAAACAACTCGCTGAGTTCCATAAGGCGCACGGCGACGAGGGTACCATTGTCGTTACAAAGGTCGAGGAGCCTAGCAAGTACGGTGTCGTTGTCCACAAACCCAACCACCCGTCCCGCGTACAAGCAAGTCAAGAGAGCCATGCTCCATCTACTTATGTCACCGGAGCCAGATAGTCACATTAGGAGAAGATCATTGAAACCCTGGCGTCGTCCCACGTCTCTTGTGTCAGACAGACGGGGCTGACGACGACGGTGATGTCTAGCTGTGTGATCCCCGGTCCCTCGTGCCACGTCAATCGCGTGTAGAAACATGTGTTTTCCTTGGATGCCCTAAGTTCCAAGGGAGGGAGGGTAGATAGATAGTTCCCAGATAACATTTATGGTCCTTGCTCGATAGGTAGATGAAATGCCATTACCTCATGTCCTTTGACCAGAACATGATTCTCGATGCCACGACCGGCAGTATTGCCCGCTTTGTCAACCATTCAAGCTCGCCCAATGGCCGAATGATTAAATGGATCGTCTCAGGGCAGCCACGCATGGCTTTGTTTGCAGGAATACACGCCCCTTTGCATCCTATAGATTAGTAAGCACTCACTGGTAACTTCGATTGAATCTTACAACGGCATGTGGCTTTGACTCCCAGCTCAAGTCGATGCGGAAGATATGGGTTTCCTCGTTCGGGACAGCTGAGAATAGAAAAGAACAACCAGGCTGTGTTGGGTACGTGTGCTTATATGGGAGGGTATACGTAGACCCCGAGGAGGTACAGAGGCGTACGCGTACACGTCCAGAGCTTCATATGGATGTTGGCGAGGTATGTGATTCCGGCCTGGTAGGCTTCCATCTTTCAAGTTTTTCATCTTTGGATGAGATGAAGTTAAAACAGTTTTCCATAGGGGCAGCTGGGATTTGGCAAGATGTGTTCTTGGCAGTTGATTGACTCTAACCTTTCAATATTGAGGCTTGAGTGGCCAGCTGAGGTTTGGGGAAAGCAGCATCGAGGTCTATGTGGGTTCATCAGTCTATGGTACTCATTCAATCAATGGTTCACATCCGAAGTTTCCGGAAGCAAGAGCGGGTAGGAGATCCTTCCTTTCGAGAGGTCATACTGAGACCCGGCCGACCTCGTGGGAAGGTCTGAATCGTGGCAGTGAATAAATGGCTCCTTCCTTTGAATTTGCCTGGTCGCTGTTGCATAATTTGGTGGAAAGATCTACGGCATCGGGATTTGATTTCAAAGGAGAGACCACGAGGATGTCCTTTGGACTCTGGTATCGTTCATATCCATACTACATGGTACTGTAACCGCTGGCGTGTGACAAAAGTGAGGATCCCGGGCAGAGAGGTTACGGTGGTCATATGCCCTTGTTTTTGTCAGTTCTCACACCTTAAAGATTTAAGCCGGCCCGTTAAAAGTCTGATATCTGGAGTCCATCTCAGAGGCTCGTCTTTCCTACGAACGCCATTATCTCCTGGTTGTGGTTCCCGAGGGTCCGAGGATCTTTTGGTTGTAGATTGGCCCTCCGAGAACCCTTCGTTCCACAAAGTTAGATCCCAAGGAGCTTTCGGAAACTCTTGACCAGATCTGGTCAACCCGGATGTAGGTTTACACAGTGACCTTTGTTTACGCTCCTACAGGTATGTGTTCGTTGATTAAACAAGGAGCGGCCAAAACCTCAGGACAACAACGAAAGATAGCCCCACGCGATCGATGGTCTGTATTGTTTTCAATCTTCAATGCGCCAACATCTCTCGGGTCGTCTTTGCTTCCGCTTCTGTACCAAGATAATGTTTGACCGGTGAATTATCCGATGAAAGCCTCGGATAAAGATGGAGGTTCGCTGTGCTGTGCCGTGGACAAGGGGGTCTGTTGAACATCACGGATGTCACAGAATTCTGCAGTCTGACGTGTACCTGATCTGCATGCTTCCCACGCGACTCTGAAACGACCTATTAGGCTGGCGCCGGCTGCGTGCTGAGTCCTGACTCGGTGAAGCCCGTTCTCGTTGAGCGGCAACCCGAAGCAGAGAATCCAGGTCGGCTTCGAAATATGTACCAATGGCCGTATTCGGAGCACCGGGGAAGTGCTTGAAGCCGTCGCTCATTTGATCTTCTTCTCTGTTTGCTGCAAGATAGGGATAGAGTTGTCCACTTCGGTGCCCTTGTTTGTATCTAGTGGCGCCGGCTGCAAAACAGAGAGCATCCGGACCAGACCTCAGGCCCAGCTTTGACCTCGTATTGCAGGAAATTCACCACTTGCAAGGCCACCTTAACCTGCAGAACCATGTGACTAGCGACATGAACTTTCCATAGTTCTCCAATGGTACCATGATCTATAACATCGGCAAGTGATTAGTGCCTGAAATGCCACAAAAACATCTTCTGAGAATCTGTATGTGCAGATTTAGAGGGTGGGAAAAGAAAGAGGGGCTTTGCCAACTCACAAGTGCAGTTTTTCGGGTTGAAAATGCCTTTATCCGTTAAATCGGAGCAAGGCAACGGGAAGTGACCGAAGGAGAAAGAGGACACGAGATTATCGAGAACCGTTGATGGCAGAACGGAAAATATAGAGGTAGGATGACGTTGTGCAAACGAAAACAGGAATCAAATCTATTGGAAGGAGTCATTCGCCTTTCCCGGAATCGAGCGGAAAAGGGAAAATTTTCGAGAATGATATCAGATGCAGGCTGTTATGATTGGGAAGCAGTGAGGTGTCAAAAACGCTGCCCGGATGCATGAGCTCCTGCGTGTGATAGTGCAAGGTCAGGATCCCGTGGCTTGCGGAGAAGTGAAGTTATCACAAGGATGGACGCCGAACTGGGCTAGTAAGTGTTCAGAGCGGAAATCGAGTACGTATGTTCGACTCTGTTTGACTGTCGACGAGCCGACAACAGACTAAATGTCGGAGACTTTGCTAACCCAGATCCATGGACCTGGGAGAAATTTGGCAAGAAACCGAACCCATCAGTTGTTGTTGTTGTTGTTGTTGTTGTGTGACAAAAAAAGAATCTCGCTGCCCGTTCTGGTGTTGCTCGAGAGCTCGAGACTGGAGCGGCTCTGTGGGTGGGTTATAGCGTTACCTTGAAAAATCCGTCAGGCGCAGCGGTTACAGTATTGATACACAGTTCCGAGTACTCCGTACTGTCTGGCGTACCGGTTCACTGGAGAATGCAGACTGGGGAAGGGATGTGAACTTTTCCAATTTCCTAATTCGGACTAGGCCTTGCCATTCTATTGGAGTAAATAATGGCTATGGTCACCCATTCAAAACACCGCCATCGCTTTGGTTTGACCTATTGTGGACATCTGAATTTTCGGCTTGCGCAGCGCAACCCACCCCCTAAAACCGCCGGCTCTCCATCCATGAACTGTGAATGTGTGCAGCTTGAGAGCTCCTGATTATAACCGGCTTTGCCGGCGATCCTAACTTGAGAAGGCCGGATTGGCGGCAAATCGATGCCCAATTATTCATCGTCTGTCTGAATACTATATTGCAAAGCGAGTGGTACGGAGGGGCATTACACAAAAAGTAAGGAGTATGTACATGTACATATACTGCGCAGACAGGTGCTGATGTACCTCAGCCTTGATGGCACGACTGCCATCCATCCCGCGCCCGGCTGGGCAACCCCCGTTGACATGAGCACACACCCTCCCGCCCAGATAGAATCCTCCCGGTGAAGTACTACCCAAGTTTCGAGTGTTCCTTGAGGACAAGTCTATGATAATCTTCGTTGCTTCTGCACCAGGTCCGATGGATGAGCGCCATGGCCCTCCTTCGGGCCAAGTTGCTCTGCCGTGGCAATACTTTGGGTACAAATAGGCGACGACACGTTCTCTTCATGGTTTGTGTTCACTTCCCCAGGCCAACACAGTTATCTTCTTCATACCTTCTTGTTATTCGTACTTTGTGACCTGTCGAAACTCAGGCAGAAAGTCAGATTTGATGCCAGTTTGCAACGAAGCAAGGGTGGGCTTCATCTCCTGGCTGGTATATAGGAAGACCTATATTTTCATCGTCTAGGAGCCGAGCTCCCAGCCTTCTTTACATAACACCGTCATGTTTACAGCATTCTCTACGCGATAGGGGGAGGTTGGGTATTCCACGCACTTTCAACAGGCTCCTCTCTGCCTTGAGCCAGGCAACTACCAACAGCCCCATCGACTCTCTCACACTCAAAATTAAATGTCCTCCGGGATTTCTTGAACAATGACTACAACAGACGTTATCCCCATCCGAGAGATTGGGGGAAAGGCCCATGATACGTTATTCGAAGATGAAGGATCAGGCCCGGATATGAACTCGAAAACCGATGCTTCGTCCGGGGTCCCTGAGAATGAAGTCCGAGAATCTTCTTCAGAGAAACAACATGAGGAGGTCGAGGAAGGAGGGACAGCAAAGAAGCACAGCCGTGGGGTTTCGGGGCCCCAGATTCATCCACCACCGAAGAAAGAATATGGATATCAGTGGAAGTGGGACGCAGAAGCCAAAGACTACACGCATAAAATAGGTGTGTTCTTCCAGTGTTCTTATTATTTCTTCTTCTTCTTCTTCGTCTTCACTACCCATGTATACTAACAAATCATGACTATTTCCAGATGGCATCACTTTCCATTACAGAGAGTATCAGAGGAATGGTGGGATTACTCCATCACGAAATCAGACTCTCCCATCCAACGCCGATTTTTCTCAGGCCAAGCCGGAGGACGGAGAAGGTGACTCATCCCAGAAGGCAACCGCCGACTTGCAGGCCGACCCCGCAAGCTCTGCTACCTTGGCCACGGAGAAGGACGGAGAGGAAAAATACGTTATGGTTAGCCGGAACCCAGAGGCGGAGAGCGTGTCTTCTTCGCGTCAAAACTCCATTTCGCAGCCTCTCAAAGAGTATCAACAGCCCCTGGATGATAGTAAGCTCCCAAACTTTGACTCTTTACCTTTTCCGTTATATCCTTCCCTCTCTAACATCCTCTACCATCTCCACAGGCTTCACAATCGTAGACAAGCCCAAGCGCTTCTTTCAAGTCGGCCGTATCTTCGCTGTTGTGTGGTTCGAACCTGGAGGGGACAATCCGCCCGGTCGAAAAGCCGATCTAGAGTGGACGACCGAGTGCCCAAAATATCACGGAGAAAAGCCCATCGCAAAATATAGATGGTTCGTCGTTGTCAGAAAACGCCTACATCACTCTTTATGTTTCAATATCACGACCATCGGACCTAAAGGACCTCGCAAGGCGGACCGTGGACGGGGACAAGATTTCGTGGTTCTACACAACTCGAATGTTGAACCTTCCAAGCCCTTCGAGGTCGAGGGCATCACCAGAGACCCCATCGCAGTAATCATCGAAGCAGGCGAAGAGTCAATCTCACCTTGGGCTCGTCTTGATTGTGGTAGGGTATATACAGTGGAGGACCACCTCCGTGTTATGAAAATTGGACGAATCCATACTGCTTCGTTGCCGCTCTTGGAGACGTATTTCAAGGAGAGTGTTTCTTGAAGGATCTTTCCAGATGTCTCCAAACGATTCATGTTTCCTTTTGTCTTTTGCCTTTTCCGAGTTATTGCGTTGTTTAGATAGATTGCACTTACTTTGGCTTTTTGCTTGGGTTTTTTTCCTACCTGCTATTTCTGTGTTCAAAAGTTATCAGCGTTTGCATTTCTGCTCTTCTCTCGTTCGTCTGGACAAGCCACTTTTCTTCAAGGGAGTCGTGTCAATGATGTTTGCCAGCAATTCTAAACTGAAAGCTTGGCGACATCTCTGACCCATTTTCCATGGAGAAAAGGAGGTCCATATACCAACTAGTTTCATCAACTTGCAATGTCAGAATTAGGAGCTTAAATCACACCGGTCGAACTGGCCATCAAAATGACCCAGAGGCCAAAACATATCAAAACACTCTTGACACATGTCCGGGACTTCAGTAGTTTCGGTAAACCCCGGCCCATGGCTGAAGTAAAAGGGGCACCTCGCAAATTTGCAGAGCATGTGAACCACGCCAAAGAGACCAATATTGCCTCAAAATGCTCACATACCACTGCCCTGGCCACCTACACCGGTTAACAACGGGCATAAAAAGGGCTTTTTTGCTCAACCAGGACCAGGGACTGAACGTTTTGTTCTTCAAGGGACATAAACTTGACCGAACACTCTTCTGGAAAAAGTGTCCAGTTCTCCTTTTACAGCTGCTCGTATTTGCTTACTCAATTTTATTCTTATGAACTGAAGAAAAGTCTCCGGACGCTCCGGACGCCTCAGCTTCCAAGTCATTCCCCCAGCCCAAGGGCAGTAATCGTCCATCCCAGAGAAGCTACTTGTCCGAGATCGGGCCGAAGAGTAAAATCCTGTTCCGGAATCTTCCTTGAAGTAAGAGAAAGAAGATGATAGAATAGAAAGAGGGAGTGTAAGAAATATACCAAAAGACTGCCATTTTGGGTATTATGTACACCAAGGTACCTCCCATATACGGCAACGACATCGATTTGCTTTACCTATATCACGTCCATTCGTCTCCGACCTGTCACAGGCGATAGTCTCAGTCTGACGTTATTATCAACTTGACCTTGCTGTGCTAAACAAGAACAGGTAACCTCCTTTCTGTGGACTAGGTACATCGAACTTGAAAGTAGAAGGGCGTATTACAACCAATTGAGACCAAAATCGTGACTTACACGCCCTGTAACCAAAAGGCGCAGTACATGAGAGCTTCTTGGTACTTGCCCGTATGTTGGATGGTACAGTACAGTAAGTGGTTGGTACCAGGAAGGAAAGTCTGCCTTGTACGGGGGTAATCTCCTATCCAAACTCCTGAATTTCTGGATTCCTCGTGCGCAAGGCACCTTTCTTTCTGTTCGCAAAAAAACAAGGAGTAAAAGGAGATAAGAACAAACACCCAAACACTCAAATAGAAAAAAGGTGTGAAAAGGGAAACCCCTGATTACATACACATATATTTATTGGAACTGTGCAGTCAAAACGTACTCTGCAGGTCCTGTAAGATACTGGTAAGTGCCGGATGTTTCACGACATCGAAATCTGATATTTTGCAAAAATATATTCTAGAAGAGAAAAGAAAGAAAAGAACATCACAACCAATAAAAAGGAAGAGCCAGGAAAAGTTCAAAGAGAAAAAAGGAATAAAAAGCACCGAGCCTCCCGTCGGCGCACCCTCCCGCCTCATAGATGCGCCACATGCGTAGATGCAGCTGTCACCCAAATTTGTTTTTTCACAGCTCGGCTACTTACATATAAGATTCTGCATATTCCATTGAGAAGGCGATATCCCCTTTTTACACCGCTTATACATGGGTGAGGCTCATACGGGTAACTTGCTTCTGCCAGTTACTCATTATCACGTAATGTACATACATACCCCTATTGTAGCCGCTTATTAAGCGGACGGTGGTCGCCTCAGTTGTTGAGAAATATCTCGACCTGGATTTCGTACCATACCGGTACCATATTTCCGTAACAGCACGTCCCCGTGGTATCATCATGCAACGATCTGCTTCTATATCACCGACTTTCGTGTCACCGTGAGATTTTCAACGAAGGCGAGGAAAGCGAGGCAGGCAAAGGCTGTGTCGGCAAGGACGCTTAACCGAATGGCAAACTGAACTGCGAGTTGCCGTCAAACAAGGAAGTGATATGGAAAAACTTTGCTCAAAAAAAGCCACAGACTCATGAGAATTGTAATAAGCAACGCCTCCTCCCTCAATTTTCCCGGAATCTGGGTGAGGCGCAAAGTGAGAAGGAGGTATGTACGATAATGAAAGATGGGGCGAATGTGGAAAAGAAGCAATCGAGCCGCTTGATACTCAGCTGTACCTGAGAGGCTGAGGCACCCAGCATACGCATGCCTGTGGCAACAACAAAATACGGTCACCATAGGCGCCGTTGAAATTGATGTCGGGATGTCGATCAGATAACCTTCTCGGACAAAGGACCCTGAATCAGATAAAATTCATCATGAAAGTAAGGCAAACTGGAAATGTCGATCGTCGACAAACAAGAAAATCGTCCTTGGGATGACCGCCTTTGTGGTTGTCGAGTAATTCGGGATATCCCGCCTTGAAATAACGTCGCTGAGGTGACAGGCAATCAATACCTATCCAAGAAAGGGGGCAATTCAAAGCGCCTGTTTTCTCTCCAGTGTTTTCACATCAGTCCATCAGCAGTGAATTAGAGGCATCCCGTCTGCTGCTCCCTACACCCTCAACTTTTATCAGATCTGATAGGTTGCATGCTGAAAACCGAGGGGTGACAATCAGCTGAATCCAGAGAACGACGACCACTGATGCCGATGGAAAGATATCTCAATTGCGTTCGACAAAACAAACCAAGGAGGCATCCCGTGTCTAATATGCAAACTTTCCCTCTTTTTGATAAATGATATTCTCACGACCTTTCGTCTGAGCACCATTTCTCTTTCCCGGAATCAACAATACGCCGTCGTCTCAAATTTGATCGTCACTGGGTACCATGATACCTGAACTTGACCAAATGCGATTAGTGAGGGCGCCAGCAACCCGCCTCTTCCTTTCGTTTCACGGAGAAACTACTTTGGACTATTCCTGTCCGTGGAACAATGATAGGCAACCGCCCTCTACACATTAAATCGGCGCCGCGCGAATGGAAACTGGTCGATGTGTTGCTCCCGAGGGTCCATTAGAACTGACCGTCATTCCGTCTTTCCAGACACACCCCCTTGGGCTCACCAGACGCCTCACCGCCTGTCAACTGGGACTTTCGGATGAAGTACCTCAGAAGTACCTGACAGATCACCATATCAGCCAGGCGGACGTAGGGGAGAACCCAAAGATGCCCAAGGAGGTCTCCGTGATGAGGCCAGCGAGGTGTGCCCAGCAGATTTGGGCAGCAGACGGGCTGTCCTAGGCCAGCACGGCCCATTACCATTGGAGAGGACACATCGATGTGCAAATTCGCCCGCCAGCATGTCTCGGTGGATATAGCCGTCGATAGTTCATAGGCTAGGCCTGCCATCTCACCGCTCTAAGCAAATACGTCCAAGATGCCACAAGCCCGCATCAGAATAAGAATTCATGACGAGACCAAGGCTCGTGGACAAGAAGGGTAATTCGGTATCCGTAGACTTGCTGGATCTTGACTGGTGATAGGTGCGAGTTCGAGTACGAAGTTGCCTTGCCACTGCGTGATATCCCCGTCCAATAACCTCCTGATATTGTGCTCGCCGTCGTTCCATCCGTTTCCTGTCACCTGTGCTTGCCACCAAAGACCTGTTGAGTCATAGGCTAGAAGGTTGACCGCTGAATTAACATTTTCCGCATATGTCCTGGGACAGGGACCGGGCAGCGAAATGCATATGCTGGCATTGGTCTGGAATATTGGTAACGGACCATTTTGCTTCCCTGCCGGCTATCATGTAAGAGGTTCGATAAGGGCCTTGCTCTCTGCTAGTACTGGTGGAGGGGAGCTTAGGCATCGGTTGTCGGTCAAGCCCAACAAGCAAATCGGTGGGTGGACTAACTTGACTCCGTGGACCAAACAGCGTTGTGTAATTTCCGTTGTTCAGTTCGGCTGGTCTCTGACTTGGACCTATGTCGGCGGCCGCTATGTCAGCGAGAAAGCATGCGATGTAGCGGAGTCAATGTACTCATAATCCGTGCGCAAAGCCATAGACACCCAGAACGGAATAGGGCAGTGAAAAGAGACCAAGCCGTTTCAGACTCACCGAGTTTCCATACATTGATACTATCGACAGATCACCGCTCACCGTTACTGCAAGGGCAAGGCTAGGATCGCCACAGACGCTGCCTGATTGTCCTCCAGACGGCTTTGTAAGATAATACCCTGGCATTAGTAATCTTGAACACCTGTCTCACCGTCAAGCATCCGTTCTACTTTTCCCCGTCTGTTCCCACCATCGCCATTGTGAGGACTATCGTCGTCGTCACTAGCCCACTCAGGGTCTTCATCGTCATACCATGCCTCTTCCCGGTCCATTCGCTCGATCAGGTCGAATTCGTCGTTATCGTCAACTGTGGCATACCCGAAATCTTCATCTCCCCCGCGGATGAAGCGCTCTTTCAGAAACGTCTGCCACATCTCTAAGGCTTCTTCCTTGTTTTCGACCGATGGGGCTTCCAGAATCTCCGCCTCGATAGGTGTTGGTGTCAAGGCTTTGAGGTGATCTCTTGTATGAGGAGTGGCAGCTGTGGAAACACTGCCTTGGATTTCCGAAGATGGGCCCGGGTGGGATCCGGCAGTGTTAGGGTCCGGTGCAGAAACCGGTACCTCGCCGAACAAGACCGTCGAAGTCGACCGTGGCTCGGTTCCGTTGCCTGGTTGCGGCCCCGAACTCCCAGAAGCGCCCCTCTCGTGGTCAGACGGCGGACTAGCGCCTGTGGTGTTCTCGTCCGCCAATCTCGAAAGACGTTCCTCGCCCCGCAGCAGAGATGCTTCCAGGACACGAGCAAACCCTCTGTTCTGAGCCTCTGCTCTCATCTCCTCGGGTCGCTGGAACCGACGGATGAGTGTGTGATAGAGAAGAGGGTCTATTGAGATTGTGTCAGCAATTCGATCATTGCTGTCTTGACAATCCCTCGAGCGGTCAAATAGCATAGGTATGTAGGGCGAATTGATAGAAAAGGCTCGTTTGGCAGTGGCGGATGGTTGACGGATGCCGGAATCAAAGAAATTGCAAGAGGATAAAGGAAGAGAATCAAAAAGATTATCGATACTGACCAGCAAACTCATGCTCGCTAGACTCGAAATAGCCGGGAGTCCGATCTAAATACGCCCGTCTGCGGTTCTTGACGCGGACATCGGCGAGCTCGGCGGCGGTTTTCGCAGGACGTGGCCGTGGTTGTGAGAATGAGATTCGATCAGGCATCGTGTTGCTCGTTGGGGGCGAGTCGAATCGTGGAGCCATGACGAGGCAAGATCGTTCTTGAGCTCGCCCGAACGACGACGGTAATGTTGGGTCAAGTTGGGTAGAATTGACGAAGCAGTAGAGTAGGTTGGGTCTCTCTTCAAGGAGGATGAGACTAGGCAGACAATGCAAAGAATACGCAGTCCGACAGGAGCTCGTGTAAGTTGTTGCCGTTGACAAGTGGAATGAGCTCAGGGGTGGTGGGGTACCGGTATCGGTACAGTACACACATTACGGGGTATAACGGCTGGCGGAGGATTTTGCCCCGTGCATGAACTCCTCCCAAGCCGGTACTGGCATTTGTAATTGTATCACGATCCCCCACTACTCTCATATCGTGGATATTTACCGTTCGCCCACCAACTACACATCTGTTTATCAAGACTCAGGGGTAATGAGTTTCTCCCAGTGATACCCACAAATCATATACAGCAAGAGTTCTTTATCAGCAAGAGGAACGGATACATGGTACGCATCCTGCTGTAATTGGAAGCCAGACGGAGCTCATCTTGTAGTGGATTGGAAAGATGTATTTTGAAAGATGAATCACTCTGCAACAAAATAATCGGGCCCGCGTCATATTAATTAATTAACAACCTCGTTTCCAACAATGGTATCATCCTCCTATCCGCCAGCTCCAGCTATTTGAAGAATTAACGAGAAAAAAAACGACTCAAATAATCAAAATAACACAACTACAAAGACGCTCAAGCAACGCTCCCTAACAGATATCAACACGCCAAGAAAATCTCGCCAGAGCTCGCAGTCAATAGTGAGCTCTTTCACTGCTGCGGCTGCTGCAGCAGTGGTTGTTGCTGAGGCTGATAGAACTGCTGAGCCTGCTGCTGCGGCAAAACATAGCCGCCGGCGTTTTGATCCCAAACCATCTGCTGAGGCGCAAACTGCTGTTGCCCATGGAGCTCCTGAGGCGAGCCCGGACCTGTCTCTGGGGGTGAAAACTGCTGCTGCTGCTGCTGCCCCTGGAGCTCCTGAGGCGAGCCGGGGCCTGCCTGTGGATGCGCAAACTGCTGCTGTTGGCCTTGGAGTTCCTGAGGCGAGATGGGACCGGTCTGCGGTGGGCCAAATTGCTGCTGCTGCTGCTGCGCCTGAGGAGGAGGAGAAGGAACCGTGCCTGGAACCGGCTGGATCGGCGGTGGAGGAGAACCGGACTGTTGAATTTGTTGATTGGGGCCTGCGAATGCGTAGTACTGCTGCTGTTGGTTCTGGGAGCTCAACTCGCTCATGGCGCCCATGGATGCGCCTGTGTGCTGGGGCACAAGAGTCGACGGGGGCGATACGGCCATGTTGGTCGTGTAGCTCATCTGATCCGACGGCGATGGTGCGCCGGGAGCGGGCATGAAGACTGTTCCTGGAGGGTACTGACCAGGGGGAAACTGACCAGGAGCGAGTTGGCCAGGAGGGAAATAACCTTGTTGCGGCATCATGTGTTGCTGTTGAATAACCTGCTCTGGCTGCTTCGGGGGCAGCGGGTCTGCCTGTGGCGGGACGGCGGCTGCGGCCACTGCCGCTGTTGCCGGCTTTTCACCAACCTGTTTCTTGTTCTTGCGACGTCTCCAAAAGAACCAAGCTCCAAGACCAATGAGAGCAATTGCGACAATGCCTACACCGGCGCCGATACCTGCCTTGGCACCAGTAGAGAGGCCTCCTGAACTGGTATCTTCAACTTGATAGCGCATGGACCATACGATGTTGACAACGGCCGAGGTCGGTTTGCTCGTGTCCTTTGCTTTCTCGTCCTCGGCTCCGACCGTCACTGTTCCGACCGTCATGCGATTGACTTCGCTATAGCATGGAGTTTGCCCACCGACTGCAGCGGTGAAGGGCCAGTATCCGCTGATTGGAATGTTAGATCAGGAACCTTGCTAGGCTCAAGGGCGACTGGGTCTGTCACTTACACTGGACAGCAACCACCGGACACGGAATAATAATCCTGGGCGCAACCGGACAAGACGGCCTGAGCATTGTTTTGGGGCTGTGGAAAGTCTACGCCAACCCTGTTCTTGCCCTGGTCCTCAGTGCCGCCTGCTGGAGCCGCACCACCGGCACTGCCCATTTCGCCAACCTTCCAGGGACAACACTCAGGTCGGTTGCCATTGCAACCAACAACACCAGCGGCGTATACGGTGGCTCCGGCATTGACCAGTGTATAGTCGGTAGATGCGCTGCATGCTCCGGCGAGGAGTTGGCCGCTGCCTGAGTATTTGGGCTCGACATTCGTGGGAATAGCGACACGACCAGGCGTCGTTACGATTTTAGCCTTGCTAGAGATTTTGTTAGTACACAGCAGCAAACTGATTTGCTCGCAAGATATCAACATACGTGAAGCTCAGGGGAACAACGGAGCTGTTTCAAGCAAAAGCAACTGTTAGTTCTGCCGTCCATACACCAAGGGTAAACAATAGAGCTCACGGTGCTTCAATCTGCGCAAAGGCGCTTGGCGGAATGGTTCCGCAGTATTCCGAGAAGAAACTGGTCTGGTAGTTGCGCCACTCTACATCCTGTCGTCAGTCAAGGAACAATCAACCTCCAGGAGAACGTGACAATTTTGGCGAGACGACGCACCTCCAGTTCCGTACAATTGGGAGGCACAGGTGCCCATCTTGTCATAGTAACAATCCAAGAAGCCCATGCCATAATTACAATAGCAGTCTTGGATGTAGTTGTTGACATCCGTGTATGCGGTGGTGCAGCTGTAGAGCATGCTATTGCACTCTTCCAGGCCATTCTGTAGAAAATCACCGGCAATTAGCTGATAAACACTTTCAAGATGTCGCAGGCGGATAATGGCATACGAGGTCAATGCCTGCGCCATAGAGACAGTCGTTGCTTCCATAGCCAGCTCCACCGTACGGGTCGCGATTGTATCCTGTCAGGCCGTCCCAGTTGACCTGGCGCGCAGCGAGCAGCGAGCCGTAGACAGCTCTCGCAATATTCGGAGGCGGCGTGATGGCCGGAGCAGCTGGTGCCGGGACCAGCATCGTGAGTATTTCTCGCCCGCTGTCCCTTCTGCCAGTGTTGTGTTGTGTTGGAGGTCAGGGACCAATCGAACAATCGCGACAGTGACGATTGTTGAGATACGGAAGCGACAAAAAGATGGAGGTGAAAAAGCCACACGTCCAAGGAGGGGACAGAAACAGGCAAGCCCGCGTGACTTCCGTGCTCCCCCGGTCTCCCAAGATTGAAAGCGCATCCAGGGGCTCGCCATGGTGACTCCAAGCAGGTCGCCAAGCAGCATGTCGAGAATCATCGAGATTGGCCGTGATGCCCACTAAAGGCGCGACTATGATGAAAAGGAACATGGTGGCGCCAGGAGCGGAAGTTAATAGGTCGAGTGAGGCTGTATTGGGCGATGAGCTGAATTGGACCCCTGAGGGCATTCGGCTTGGCATCCGGTGAGCTTCACACCATTTCGTGGGTAAGACGGCATAACTGAGTGTTCAAGATTGCTTTCGCAGCACGTGAAGTTTGAAAAGCCTGTCATGATGGAATCATCAACACCATTGAATTGATGCTGGTACGGGGTCGCCTTCTCGTGAGTTTGTTGCTCTCCATCTGTACGACCTAGGTTGGTTGCGGCCAAATGCCAAAATTGGAGTCTAGAGTTTGGACTTGCCATAGCTACCTTAATCAGCTTTTTGACAGGAAAGAAGGAAGGTGAAGGTGAAGAGTGGATATTTTCATAGAATATGGATCGAAGTTACACCTTCAACTTGAGGAAGGAACTCGACCGCCGGGCATCAGCTGACAACCCGCCAAGGTCACACCCGACCGTTGCCCCGGGCTTGCCAGTTGAGCCGCAACTTGATGGGCTGAGGTTTGTGCACATCCGAGTCCCACCAACACGACAAAGCCCCGACGAACTTTCCTGAACTCGATGTCAGGATTCCATTCAACGATGAAGACGACTCGAACGTGCTCTCGAACCTGAATGCTATGGGCCCAACCAGGGCCCCCACGACCGTCGCCTCAAGTCGACCTCATACACATCGGTGTAAATATGACTTCAATCTCAATTTTGGAGGGATTTTTCAGGCCCTAAAAGAATGTTCGCCGTCTGTGGTGGAATAGAACCTCGAAAGTGAGTGACGGCTTCGCGAATGTAGCTGGCAATCACTAACAGACAATAAGAGCAATTCAATCGTCCTCCTGATTCCCAGTCTTCTCGACCCTTTGCCATACACCACTTCCAATATTCCGATCGACGGCATTCCCGTTCGCAAGATCAATGGTCCGAGGCTTCACATAGGAAGCCTTGCTGTCCTCTTAGCAGCCGGCGCAACACAAAGAAAGACCACAATCCATCCAACGGCGCCATGGATGAAGAGCGCATGGCTGTCCTGGAGGCAATAGGGATTTCGAAATCGACACAGATACAAGCTGGGCCGGTCGACCTGGACAAAAGTTGCCCATCGAGACTTTGAGCACCGGCGTTCAGGGTCTTTTTTCGCTCTGAAAGTGATGTGGTGTTGCCCTGTGCAGCCAGAAACCGCAACATGTCATTAAAAAGGTCAGCCCGGCGTGATGGTGTCCTTTGGGCGAGGCCAGCTCCGAGCTCGACGACAAGACAAAAAGAATCATCATCCAAACAGTGATCAGAGACAGATCCAGCGCCTACATTTTCATACATAGTGGTGTCACCAACTAAAGTTGGTGGAGCAGATATTCTGCTCGGGTTATCGTTATGGATGAGGGACTACCTAGTGGAGATGGGAGACTCGTGAGCTCGAGGACCGGGACGGCGGCAGATTTGCCCAGCTTTGGACTACCCCGGGTCCCGGGAGGACAAGATGGCTGAATAGAGCCTGGCATTAGCGCAAAGGATGGATACCGGTACTCGCGACGAGCTATTTTCGGATCCTTCCTTCTTCGCGATGGAAACGTTGAAGATTTCGATTCCGTTTCACTAGTGTACGGACGTACTGATGACGCGTAGAGATTCCAGAGCCGGAGCCATGTTTGCCTTGCATCTTTTCCCCTTCTTCGGCTTATCAGTTGCTCGTCTGAGGCGTACCTATGATGATGCGTCTTTTTTATACACTACATCCGCGCCACAGCTTCGAAAGTCTTAGAATCGCTTCAATTTCAGCCAGATGATGCGGCTCGCAAGCCGGCATAGACTCCGCTGAGCCGCCTGGTGGCCTGTCGTCCTCTCATCCAGCCAGCCGGGGCCCTAGGCCGTGACGGTTAAATAGGATAAATTCAGAAATCGACTGTGATCCGACCCCTGGACCCTAGCCAGGCCAAGCCCAAGCCCACGCACCACCTCCACGACATCTGAGCACAAGCGGGGAGGAGAATGTTGGAGATGTGCCTCACCAAGCATGCCTCTTGCTGCACGTTGTTACCATGGATCTCGTGCTCTGGGTATGGACCGGCCCAGGAATCCGAATGCGATTCAGTCAGTCATGAACATGGTCTAGTCTAGGTATATATCTGAGCTGAGCTGATCTTTTCCTTCTCTTCCTCTTCTCTCTTTCTTCTTCATTCCTCAATCGTCATCACTTTTTACCCCAACACCCCGCATACTTGTACCCCACACTACGATAGACACTCTTCCCCAGATTCCCCAAAAGACCAACTCCACAGTCTTCAAGATGGCGCCCCTCATCAAACACCTCTACACAGCCGACCCTTCAGCCCACGTCTTCAACAACAAAGTGTACATCTACCCCTCGCACGACCGCGAAACAGACATCCAGTTCAACGACAATGGCGACCAATACGACATGGCCGACTACCACGTCTTTTCCACCTCGGGCCCCCTAGACGACCCCAACGCCGAGGTGGTCGACCACGGAGTCGTCCTCAAGACAGAAGACATCCCCTGGGTGTCCAAGCAGCTCTGGGCCCCCGACGCTGCCTTCAAAAACGGAAGATACTACCTCTACTTCCCTGCTCGTGATAAGGAGGGTATTTTCCGCATTGGTGTCGCGGTGGGAGACAAGCCCGAGGGACCATTCACCCCCGACCCGGAGCCGATCAAGGGGAGCTACTCGATTGATCCCGCGACGTTTGTCGACGATGACGGCCAGGCTTATCTCTACTTTGGCGGTCTATGGGGCGGTCAGCTCCAGTGTTACCAGAAGGGTCACAATGTCTTTGATGCAGAGTGGCAAGGTCCAAAGGAGCCTTGCGGGGAGGGTGTGCCTTCGCTCGGTGCCCGCGTGGGAAAGCTGACCGAGGATATGCGCCAGTTCGAGGAAGGCGTCAAGGACGTTGTTATCCTTGCTCCTGAGACGGGCAAGCCGGTTCTGGCAGATGACCATGACAGACGCTTTTTCGAGGCGGCGTGGATGCACAAGTACAACGGCAAGTATTACTTTAGCTACTCGACGGGGGATACGCACTACCTGTGCTATGCCATTGGGGACTCGCCGTACGGGCCGTTTACGTATGGCGGCAGGATCCTGGAGCCGGTTCTGGGCTGGACGACGCATCATAGTATTTGCGAGTTTCAAGGGCGGTGGTGGTTGTTCCATCATGATTGCGAGCTGAGCAAGGGTGTTGATCATTTGAGGAGTGTCAAGGTCAAGGAGATCTTTTATGACAAGGAGGGCAAGATTGTCACGGAGAAGCCTGAGTAGGCGGCGTATATCTGAGAGACTGAGCATAACCAAAAGAATATATGGATAGTCTTGGAGAATTTAGAAATAATTCTAGCTGGACAGTGATTGGATTGGCTTGAATGTTCTGCAAACATACATGAATTGATGGCATGACAGATCAAGCAGATACGAGTTACATATCAACCATGACCTTGAGCACCAGCTTCCCATCCTCATCCTTGACCCGTGCCGCCATATCAAATGCCCTTGGTATGCTCTCCATACCCTTGTATCGATGGGTGATAAGCTTGGTCAGGTCTGGAAGCCGCGGGTTGTTGCTAGCCAGGAGGGCAATGGCTTTTGGATAGGCGTTCGCATACCGGAACACGCCGACGAGATCGACCTCACGAAGCGAAGCCGCTGATATTGGCAGCGTCTGGACGGGGTTGCCCATGCCGATGATCATAATCTTGCCTCCTGGGCCGGTGGCCTATGTGTGATAGATACTGAGTGAGCTTCCAAACCAACAAAAAGCCGAGGAAATCTCGAGATGGAAACTTACATATATGGAAGCCTGCAAACAAGACTCGACACCCGTACACTCAAACGTAGCGCTGACTTGACCGACCGCCTCCTCTTGTGTTGTTCCTTGCACTCCCTTCACCTTGGTCTGCTTCACCAGCTCAGCTACCTCCTTTGCAAAATCCAGCTTCTCAATCACCGTCTCAGGCCGAGGCTGTTTCATCGGGACCACAACCCCAGCATCCGCAAACCCATTCTCCACCGCAAAGTTGACCCTATCCTCCTGAATATCAGCAATAACCACCCTCGAGCCCTCCACAAGCACCTTGGTCACCGCCCCGCAGAGCAACCCCACCGCCCCAGCCCCAAAAATCAACACAGTCGAGCCAGCCGGCAGCGGCGCCGCCCTCGAAGAGGCATGCAGCGCCACAGACAATGGCTCTGCCAACGCCCCGAGATCAAGCGATACCCCCTCAGGCAGCCGATGCGACCACCCCGCCGGATGCGAAATAATCTCCTGCAGGGTGCCCTGCGCGTGGGGGAAGGCCTTGGCCGAGCTCCGGAATTTGATCTCGGGACAGATGTTGTATCGTCCTGCCAAGCAGAGGGCGCATTGTTCGCAGGGCTGGCCGACTTCGAGAGCTACGGCGTCGCCTGGCTTGAGACTTGTCACGTTTGAACCGACGGCTGTGATGATTCCTGCTGATTCGTGGCCTAGTGTTAGGGGCTCGCGGACGAGGATGTCCCCGTTTCGGTAGTGGTTGTAGTAGTGCAGGTCTGAGCCGCATAGGCCGGTTGTTTTAATTGAGACGAGGACTGAGTCTGCATCTAGGGATGGGAGGGGACGTTCTTCCTATAAAGGGGGTTTGATGTGTGAGTGAGTTAAGTGTGGATGAGTGACAGAGGCGGACTAAAGGAGCTCGGGTAAGTCACTTACCACTCGTAGGTCTCGGGGCCCATGAAGGACTGATGCTTTTTTCGTTTGTGGATTTGACATTGCAGAAGTATCAAACTGCGAGTTGACACTGTCTACCAATATCTGTTATTCTGTTCTGAGGCGAGAACAGTGGGAAAAGAAACAGCGGACGAGCAGAGGGAAAGTCGTGTAAGTATGAGGATGGGTTCTCTTCATTTGAACATGACCATATCAAGCCCAGTTTGGGTTTCATACCGGCCCGACAACCAATATGATACTGTAAGTGAGTGGTATTGATTAGTACGAATAAGACGTCCCCTCCTCCGATGTCGACATTGGGAACCGTAAAGACAAACAGTGCTAATCATCGTGGGGCATCAGAAGCGGAAAGGGACATGAATAGATGTGAAAATGCAGATGATCACCAGGGCGGATCGGGGGGCAGTTTGGTCTCTCAAACAGCAGTTTCGGAAAGCCCGAATGAGGCAAATCGACCCGACGAGACAGCAATGAACAGAAGAAGCGTGGGGCGAAGTGTCCATACATACAACTGGTGTGAAAATCAAGGCGGGAAGGTAGCTAGTCCTCAAAAGCTGCCCCTCTTTCGGAATGGAGACTCGTGGTGACGGTAAAGTAGTAGGTGCATTTTCCGGGCCACTTATACGGAAGAGGGGAACATGCGCCTGCATACTACATGGATGAAGTTACTGAATCGACAGACCAAAACTCAAATTTAAATACCTTCTCTGAACGCAGATCTACCGATATCGGGTGCTATTTCAACTCAAAATGGCATCCTCCAGTGTTTTCAAGATGTTTTCCCTCGAGGGACACACGGCGGTCGTTACCGGCGGCACTCGGGGGATCGGGCAGTCTGTTGCCGTTGGGCTCGCCGAAGCCGGCGCCGATGTCATCTTGGTCCAGGTAAACATCAACTTTCAATGTTCAGAATTCTTGGGCTAATCAGATACGATACTGATATCACAGAGAGATGAATCGAATACAACAACACTCAAAGCCATCCTGGCCCTCGGCCGCAAAGCTTTCATCTACACAGCCGATCTGAGCTCAGCCGAGCAAGTAGCCAAGCTGGTGCCCAAGATGCTTGCCGACGGCCATGAAATTCGCATCTTGGTAAACTGCGCGGGCATCCAGCGGAGACACCCCTGTGAACAGTTTCCAGACTCTGATTTTAACGAGGCAAGATGGCCGCCCTCCCTATCCTCCAACATCTTGACAGCTAACATCACACTATTTGCCTCTTACAGGTCATCCAAGTCAACCTCACCACGGTATTCACCCTCTGCAGGGATGTAGGCGCCCATATACTCGGTCTTGAACCCTCGCCCGTGACAGGACGTAGAGGGTCCATCGTCAACTTTGCCTCGCTGCTCACCTTTCAAGGCGGCTTCACCGTGCCGGCCTATGCTGCCTCCAAGGGGGCGGTCGGCCAGCTCACCAAGAGTTTCGCCAACGAGTGGACGTCCAAGGGAATCACGGTGAATGCGATAGCCCCGGGCTATATCGACACCGAGATGAACACGGCCCTGCTCAACGATCCGGAGCGATTGGCTAGCATCAGTGCGAGGATACCGGCTGGGAGGGTATGTATTTATTTATTTCTCTCTCTCCATGTGTGAGAATCTGAAAAGTGAGCTAACGTCATGGCTGGTCTTGTGTAGTGGGGAAGCCCGGAAGATTTCAAGGGCACGACCGTGTATCTTGCCAGCAAGGCGAGTGCGTATGTGAGTGGCCATATATTGGTAGTCGACGGCGGGTGGATGGGACGTTAGATTCCGACAGGGAAGGAATCACAACACTGAGCGGCTACATCACACACCAAAGAAAGAAGCCAATTTAATACCCAAAACCAAGCTGGTACAATCTTCTGTAGTTCTAATCAGTGAAACACAATCATATCCAAGAGGTAACCATGCTTTACTTGGATCCTGCCATGACGCTCTCCATCCAGGGATACACGGATGAATTGGCCATGGGATAGCCCATATGCAGGGCGCCCGAGAAGAAGCGGGCCTCTTTGGGCGAGCCGTACTCGAAGAGCATCATCGAGTCCTCGATGGGCATCAGGCCATCCATTGTTCCCTTTATCATGGCGTTAGTACTTAGGTGCCAACAAATTCCTTTAAAAGGACTGGTCAAGTGCGGACTCACATTGATCAGCAGCAACCGAGTAGAGGGCTTGTGAATAATGCCCGTCTCGAGCAGTGAGAACTTGCTTTGCACACCGGCCTTGTACTCTTCCACCGAACTGTAGCCGTGCTTCATGGCCATGGCGGGCATCAATCTGCAGTGGTTTAACATCACTGATTAGCATCCTCCCTCGAAACAACCAGACCTCATGAAGAGAAGAACTCACTGAAAAGGATACTCATGCCCATCAGCCCTCTCCAACCACCCCTGATCAAAGAAATAATGAACACCCGCACCCTGCGCCACACTGCCCCGGATCTCTTCCCGATGGGTATGCGCAATCCGAACAGCATAGTACCCCCCGCTACTCAACCCCCAAACCATGACCTTGCCCATCTCAAACCGTCCATCCTTTCTCATCCACTCGAGCAGACTACTCCAGAGCCTATCTGGGCTCTCGGGGTCGGCACTATCAGCCGGACAATCCGCCGTCCCGGGAATCTCCACCACCACCGAAGCCCATCCCCTAGCCAAGAACTCTTCACACCGAACCGTGTTGTCCGGGCGATAGCCATCCAGCCCGGTCATGAGGATCACTGTTGGTGCCTTGGCAGTATCTGCTGGTGTGCGCACATAGATGGGTATATGCTCGCGATCGTTGCCCTGACGATGGACATGCGGAGCGTTGACTTCTTCGACTGGCCTCTCCCATAGTTGGGCAGCCTTGAGATAGGTCTTCTTTTGCAGCTCCCAGGCTTGCCATTTGACGGGGCAGTTTATCTTTGGGAAGGAAGTGATGTAGGGGAAGCGGGCGATTCGGTAGATTGCACAGGCGCGGAGGTACAGTTCTGATGCGAATTTCTTTTGCTCGGCTGGGACATCATGTTGGCTGCCAGCGAGGATGACGTCGGCCCTTTGGGTTATCGATTCGGCCGTGGGAAAAAATGACTTGGTGTATTCGATTGATGTTCCGTCGTTGATGTTATTCTGTGTTGACGTTTAGAGAAAGATGATGAAAAAGAGGGCATGGCAGGGGGTTTGTTAACTTTGATGAGATGCTCAAAGATTGGCTCGAAATCTTGGAATTGCCCGTCGTGGAAGGGGTACACGCTCTTGGAGCACTAGAACGAGGAGGTGAGTCTTTAGGTTTCAACATCATAGGTGTAAAGCTGGGTCAGGAACATCAAGGAGCACAAGACAGCGCGGGTCACAACAGCAGGAGAAAACACAAGTTGGCAGACCAAACAGTCTCAAATTTTGTATTGCCTAACGCAATCATGATAATGCAGTTCAAGAAAAACTCACAGGAAACTTCCACTTGGTCTCCCACAATGCCTTGATGCCGTCGTGGTGAGGCATCCTCGCCTCAAACGCCTCGGTGCCCATGATCCATTGCCGATCAGGTGAAGAAAACGAATCCAAACTCCCGCCGCCGTGACCAGTGCTCTTGCCATTCCCGGTCGTCTGGGGAGCTTTGGTGACAGTCATGATGCCGTAGTGCCCAGAGAGAGTACAAAACTAAAGTTGATGTTGAACCCAAAGAAGGAAAAGCGAAAAACCACCAGGAATGCTACAAAGAGAGAGACCAGAAAAAAAAAAAGGAAACATGCTCTGTCTTAAAAGACAACCCGGACGGTCTTTTGCTTGGTGAAAAGGGGGACTCCGTCCTTGGACTGCACCGCCGTTACAGTGCTCCGTCGACGCCGCATCGGAGAAGGTGGAGAAGCGGGCGTTTTCTCGCGGACTCTAAAAGGTGGGTGTAAGTCAGTCTGGACTTTATATATAACCACTGGATGTCTATCTGAAATGCAAGGGATAGGTAACTGGACAGGCACACATACTGAGACTGGAGCAGAGCAATGCGCACACGGGCGATTGTAGAGTGCAAATCCTCGGTCATCATCTTGGAATAATAAAACAGCAGTTTGCTTTCTTCTTCTTCTGTATGGTTTCGTGGGATATGAGCTGGTCGAAATCCAGGCGGGCGGAAAGCGTCAGCCGACTTATTCTGGCGCCGGGGACCGTTGGGTATCGAGGTATCAAGTAGGGTGTGTTTATGTGGTGAGGTACTGCCAAGGAAGGTCCAATGCCGAAGTTGGGGATATCCGTAGTCCGGCTTTATGCTGCAAGCTGTCGGTTCGGTGGTGTTGCGGTAGGATTTTGTCTTTCACACACTGACGAGATGCAAAAGATGATTGTTGGTAGTTCTTCAGTGAATCTTGTGTGTTTTATGGAACTGCAGTGTGTAATAGAAATGGATGGAGAAGAAGATATCGTCACATGGGAGCATGATGAGACGAAGATGGGGGGCACAAAGAGGTATTATATGTAAGTAGTAATTACGGCACAGAGTCCCGACTAAAACAACAGACACCACCACACCACCTACCTACCCTTGGATACAAAGGTACCCATGGATACGACGACCCTGACAACACACAAGGTCCAAAGCACAGTAAGTGGGGAATCGAGACACCATGACGCCCGTTCCTGGTAGCAACAGCTTAACAAGAGGAACGAGCCCGCCGGCCTGTGACAGAAATACCCAGGAACAACGGGCAGGAACAAGAGAAGGGCAGCAGGACCAGCCAGCCTCGCAAGGGGTCTCAGTGCCGGGTCGGGGTCCAATCTGGTCTGGGGCGATCTGGAACCGACTCGGGGCTGGCGCAATATTGGGAAAGCTGAGAGCTGAACAAGTGCCTTTCCCACGCGGTCCAGCTCCCGAATTGGATCAAGAACAAGCCCAGTGTCTCACCTGACTGTAATACAGAGATACACCTACCTTTCGTAAGTTGTAAGTGTAGTCAGCAGTCAGCCTCTGCCTCACAAAAGTACCTACCCAGAACTTCACTGTGACCGGGTTGTAGCACTGGAGATGGGCATCGTCTGAATTTCCTCACTTGCACATCATATTACTTTTCGGCGACAGGAACTCCGTCGTGGTGGGTAGCTTCATGTCGGTCATGTGTGTGAGTGCTCGGCGGTTTGTCGTATACAGTACGGTAGGTATGGTATGACAAAAGATCGCCATACACATATGTTACCCGTACGGGAACAGCGAATTCTTGTTTTCGTCGCAGAATACCATCTTTCCTTCTTCGCGCCGATTGACCACTCAGATCCTGTTATTGGTCATTGCCCGAGCAAATATCCCGAGGGGTGTTGTTGTGTTTGGGAAACAGTCAGCAGGTTCATTCATGACTTTTACCCATCCCAATCACATGTCATCGGACCGCCTTCTTCTCCTTCTGCAAGACAACGTCGCGCTTGTGAGACGTTATGCGGGGTATCGTTTCCTCTGGCCAAGCCTGTGTTAACCGCAAAGAGTCGACGCTACCCGGTTATTAGCCCCCCCCCCCCCCCCGTCTCCACGGACCACCCCGCACTGTTGTCCACGTTGCAGGGAACCTTGTTAGTGATCAATTAGCCCGTACATGTACCCCGTAGCGGTAGAACTGCCGCCATGGCACCGATTGACCATGGGTGTTCCGAGCGAGGAGAGCGATTTGTTGCAAGATTGAGATGCTTTTCGGCGTGGAGGTCCTTATTTCCGGTCAAAGTGGTAATGGGGAAGTGGTATCCGTAAAATGACCGACCGTGCTCAGGAGTCCGCTATTGTACGGAGTAGGTAATCAATTTGATTCTGAAGTCATCTTAGCTCTCGTTGAGGAGAGGGGACTTGGAAATATCATCACTCCGGCGGTATACGTACCGATGTGAGCTCTTGCGGACCATGAGTCTATCGGAGGAAATGCGCCCGTATCGGTTCTCTGGTCTTTGGGTGGGTAAACTTTTCAACTCTAACTGTGATGGCTCAGAACATATCAAAGTCAATGCGAGCAACGCCCAGGAGAGCAGACACCCCTTATTCTTGTTTTGTTCATATGCTAACGCGCGCGGGTAAAAGAAAACATCTTTCCTGCCCCTAGGACTAGAGTTGACCCATCTACTATTCCCTTTGCTAGGCTACCATCGATATCCGGTGACCATCGGGTCTGCCCCTATTCCGCACCGAAATTCGGACTTGGCTCGCTAGTCAAGGTCGCTCGCTTGCTCGCGTCCCAAAACAAAAATAACATGTCTCATAGATGCGCCGTCCCTTCTTGACCTGCGAAGCCGGGAGAAGACAAAAATCAGAATCTCTATAGTCTATCGATTGATCGGATTGGTGATGGAGGACAGACGCAAGCGCGGCCAGAGCCGTGCATGTCGGAAAAGACGTGGGAAACATCATCCTGTCATCCACCTAACACTCCGTTCTTTTCCAGCCACATATTCAGGAGTCTTGGTTACTAGTGCTTGGGGAAGGATTTATTGAGACGAGGATTTACTCTTTGGCCCCTCATAATAGTGCGCCATCTCCAGGCCGGCCCTCCGGAAGCCGCACTTGACATAAAAACCCTCGTTGGCTTCGCTACAGTCAAGGATGGTCTTATAGCAGCCCGTCTTCTCGGCGACGAAATCGAGGGCCTGGATGATGCGCAGGCCGAGCTTCTTGCCCTGCTGGTCTTTGGCGACGGCGATGTCTTCGATGTGGCCGACTGAGCCTAGGTTGTGGATGCTACAAGTTCGCGGACCCAAGGCGTTAGCTGGAATGTCCGTGTTCCAATGCCAGCCCCGGCTGCGACGTCTCAGCCTCAGTCACAGGCCCACTTACAACTTGCGCTCGACAAGCAAAGCTCCCGTGCCCACGACGCGAGGCGGGGAGCTGTTGGTGTCCTCGATGACGAGAATAAAGTAGCCGCCCTCTTGTCTGGAGATCCAGTCGTACCGCTGGTCGAACTGGTCTTTGCTGATGTCGCCCACCGTGGTAAGGACGCGGAGACAGTCGAGGAAACCAGTAGCGTAGTCTGTCCGGCGCAACGCTCGCAGCACGTAGCCCTCGGGCAGGGCGGACTGGACCTCCGGGGAAAGGAGGTCGGGTGAGAAGAGGCCTTGTTCTTGTCCAGCCATCGTGACGAATGTGCGAGTCTCGTGAGAGGGTGAGGTAAGTCGCGTAGTGATTTGTTGAGTCGAGGGATACGGGCGGTCGCGAGAGCTCGAAATCGGAGGCTGGTGGTGGTGATGTCCGACTAATAACTGCGGGGTTTATTTAGCGAGGGGGACTCAATTAGGATCGTGGCGCTCCGAGAAGGACACTTGATTGCCCTGGCCTTCTATCCGTACAAAATGACTCTATCGTGAAATCTAGGTGTGAATGAAAAGAACAATCAAAGCAAATATCTCTCTCCTGGAGGCAAGCTGTCCAACAAGCAAATCCGAGCTGAACTGCGGCCCAGCGAATTATCCCACCGGGACACCACCCCACCCCTGAGGCGGGGCTATGCCAAGGCTCTTTAGAGACACCTCAGGGCGGGAGGCTGCTGCAGGTATAAATAGTAGCATCCCGGGCAATCGCCAGGAACCAGCTAAGCTTTTTGTTTGAACGGCGATCCGTTCCTGACCTGGGTCGTACAATGCCAAATCCGGCGATGAAGAATAGATATTAGTTCTAGGGGAAGGTACACCAGGGAAATTGACCGCCGGAGGGGCGACCTTTTGAGCACTTCACAACGCAAAAACGTATGAATGATGTTATTTGGTCCATTAAGTGTCCAGGTCAGAACATGAACCTGGGGTAAGCATCCACTGGGCACTTCATGTCTCCGTCCTGCATGTCTGCACATGGTTGACGCGGTGGATATGGTTCTTCATGTTATCACTGTGGCGTTCAATGTTTACTCTTGTTCTTCAAGCTTCCAGTACACAGTACTTCACGACTTTGCAAAGAGGTAGGACTTGCCACATTCACATATCCTGGCGTGGCGGGTTACTCCTGGAGACGTTCATCCCACCGCCGGCCACCGATGAGCATCCTCCAGCCCTCTCCCAAGAGATCAGAGGCGCGGCATGATCCACTGTAGACTCGGGTCAACGGTTTCAAGTATAACGATCAGTGGAACGGATTACGCACGCTTGCTAGTGGCAGGAACAGCCTATGACGGCAGGGCTCATGGCTGGCGTTATTCCAACTTGACCGACTTGTCAATGGCGCAAACTTAGTGGTTACTTGGTCAGTATGCAGCCAGGTGATCAAGAGTCAACAAAGAATGCCTTTCTCTTGCTGTTCTCGACGTTGTCGATGTAGCGGCACGGCGGGGCCCTGGCGGCGACATCTGCCACGTCAGGGACGATGTCACATGCCAGGAACTCTTGCACATCGTGAACCATCAAAAGACAATGGGAAATGACCCTGGCTTGATCCCCTTCTTGTCGTCACATCACCTTTACTACTATACTCGATTCCCTCAAGACCGTTGAGACAGGTAAAATTGCTTGCTCCTAGAAATTGAAAAAGGCTCCAGTGGCCAGTTTTTTCTTCTGTCTTCTGTTGGGGCAAACGGCCACAGTACATGATGCCTGGCGCAATCCACCCACCCACATAACAGCGACTTGGAATGCGACCACAGCAGCATCCAGCGACATGGGCATGGAAGGGCGCATGATTTAATAATTCATCATACCAAGCCTTTAGGACCGGCCACTACGAAACTTTCATGGCTCAATTTCCTTCTTTCTTTTTCTCTCCCTGAGCCTCCTATTCTGCTTTCTGCTTTCCCCAACCACAGCTGGACTCGCGAGGGGTAACTTGGAGTAGCTCACGGGGGCTGGTTAAACTTCATATTTGCATCATCTGTCACTCGCACCTTCTTAGCTTCGTTTCCCCCCCTTCGTTCTCTCTCTATAGTATTATCTCTTTTTTTTGTTTCTTGTTTCAGCCTGTCTTCCACATGTTATGACAATATACCCGCCCGTCCTAGGCAAATCTTCCATCTGAACAGTTTACTTTTTATTTCTGCGACATCGTTAAACGACCTAACGAGCCATGGATTTCGACCTCGACCAAGATGCCGATGCCGAGCTCGAGATGGACTTCGAGTCCTCGAGACTGGCTGTCATCCCCGACGACGATGTCCTGACCCAGCTTCAGGACCTCGCTCCGTCGCAGCCCGGCCGGACCCTCCTCCCTTCCCCGGTGGCGAGAGCCGTCAGCCTAGCGACCCGTTCGACCAGTCTCTGCCTACGGATGGGCACCTTGATTACCGGCTTCGGCTTCGATGCTGCCAAGGTTACCACACTGTCGAGCCTGGAGCTGGGTCGCGCCATGATCGAGGGCATTCTGGGAAGAGCTGGCAAGGACCAAATCTCTCGGACCGGATCGGCCCTGGGCAAGAGGGACGCCGAGACAGTCCTGGAGAAGAGCCTGGAAAACTTGCACCGGACCATGGCGCAAATGATTTTCTGGACTACAACTGGCTTTCACATGGGCGAGACGACAATGGCTCTATTCTCCGAGACCTCCTTGTTACTCTTGTCCACGCTCGACCAGTTCTTCGGGTCCACCGACTCATCGAGGGCCATGGCCAGCATTATCACCCTGATCCGACGCGAATTCCAGAATCCTGCTACTGGTGTGCAAGGGGAAAAGGTTGGTGTCATCGACTTGATGCTGGGCTTGTGTGGCATGGCCTACCTGCAGAAGTGGTCCAGCCGTCTGCTGGACGAGGAAAGGCGGCGTATGATGATCGAGGAAGTCGTCTGGGACGTTGTCGTCTTTGATGATGGTGACCAGGTCGATATACTCGGCAAGAGCCTCAACGGGGCGCCCAAGGGAAAGTACCCCAAAGCGCAGCCCTCACTCGAAGAAATCGCCGGCCGAAACATCGTCGCCACTCTCGAGGACCATGGGGCAAGAGACAGCGAGGACGAATGGGACAACCAGCCCGAGGACTGGCTTACACGTGAGATTATGCGCTCCATGCCTGATAGTGCCAAGGTGTCGGTAACTACACAAATCGATACTATTAAGACTATTACAGTAGATATCGTCGGTGGCACTCAGGAGCTGCCCTTCTCGCCGCCGCCCGGGGTTGAGTTGGTCGAGGAGAGCAGAGCTCAAATACCGACCATGACTCCTTCCAAGACACAGCTCAGCCAAGATGACATGCCCGAGAGCATACCGCCAAGCTGCCGGGTCGTCTACAGATTGCGCCGGAACAAGGAGAGAAGGACTTCGTTTATGAAGGAAGACGGGGACATTAGCCAAGTGGCTGGCTATGTTGAGGAGCAGCCTGACGACGTCGAGGACGAGGGATCAGCTACTGAAGTGGAAGACAGACCACCTCCTGTGCCTCCCAAACCGGCTGTAGCGAAATTCGAGACACCAAAGCGACCCAGCTCGGCGGCATCAGCTTCTTCGAATTCGTCTGGGTCCTCCTCCTCAAGGCGATCCCGAATACCCATTGCGCCAAAGCTTAGAACTCCGTCCACAACCGCCGGCGCCGAGAACGCTGCTAATCAGAAACGACCTCGAATGCCCCTCACGCCGTCCCCAGGCTCGGTCAACAACCGGCCGTCACCGACTCTGCGGAAACCGACAATTCCCAGATTGCTTCCTTCGAAAAGCACAGACAAAAAGGGCGGCATCCGAAATGCTATCAAGGCTACCTTCAACAAAGACTCGTCGCCTACTCAGTCAGGATCTGAAACTGGAAGTCCTGGGCCTGCTAAAAAACCGAAGCCGACGGCCAAGAGCTCTTCACCGTATGCCTCGAAAACACTTCCCAAACTACCCTCGAGGTCAAACCCCAGCAATGCCGGTCCTCCTCCGTCCCTTCTCAATGTGCCCAGTCGGCAATCGTCGTTAATTCCCAGGAGAGAGCCCTCTCGTGCAAGCAGCCAGGGGCAGACAAGGAGTAGCAGCTCGCTCAAAAAGACCGACGAGCCTTACTCCCGTGCTGCCTCGCGCACGAGCTACATCTCGGTCCACGAAAGAAGACGGGACTCGATGGTTTCGCAAACAGACTCGTACTCCATCACCCCAGCCGCCGAAGAATACCGACCCATATCCCCATGCTTGGTAGAGGAGGAAGGACTCGAGGACAGGCCCGTGGGCGTGGGCAAGCTCATGTCCGACAGGGACGTCTCCGAGACCCCCGCCCGAAGCCATCGGCGGATGAGGTCACGCATGTACACGCCCAGCATCTACACCCTCCGAACCAACGAGTCCCAAACGTCCCTCATCCCACTATCATTCTACAGCAAATCCGCCTTCAGCGACCTCGAAGCCATCGGCACGCTGCGCCGCGCGGGCATGGTGGACGGCATGTTTCCCAAACACCACCTCCTGCGCAACATCACGCGCTTCATGCGATTTGCCTCGGCCTCGTACGGCTCCAACTTTCTCAAGATTATGGGAATTGCCAAGGCGATGCCCATCCTCCGCGCGGTCGACGACACGCACCACGAGCTGCGCTCGTTTGCGCACCACACGCAGTCGGAACCCAACAGCATCCTCTTGTCCTCGTTCGTCGATCCGCAAGGAGGTTCCGACGGGACAGGTGCGACCAACACGGGCGTCCCGCTCGTGCATTACATCTCGCTTGACCACGAGTCCAAGGCTGTCGTGCTAGCCTGCCGGGGTACTCTCGGGTTCGAAGACGTGCTGGCGGACATGACGTGCGACTATGACGATCTCGTCTGGCGCGGCAAGACATACAAGGTACACAAGGGCATCCACGCCTCTGCCCAGCGTCTTCTCTACGGCGGCGATGGTCGCGTCCTCTACACCCTGAAACAAGCCCTCGAACAAAATCCAGATTATGGCCTCGTCCTGGCAGGGCATTCCCTCGGTGGCGCAGTCACTGCCCTCCTCGGGGTAATGTTATCTGAGCCCACCTCAGGAACGTCATTTATCTTGTCTTCAGACCCACACACAAAGTTGCTAGGCGATGGTTCAACTTCGGCTGCTCAAGGTCCGCCGAGACATGTTTGTCTTCCGTCTGGTCGACCGGTGCATGTCTATGCCTACGGCCCACCGTCAACAATGTCTGCTTCCTTGTCCACGGCAACAAGAGGTCTCATCACCAGCATCGTCAACGGTAATGACATGGTTCCTTACCTGTCTCTGGGAGTGTTGCACGATTTCCAGGCTATGGCGCTGGCCTTCAAGACGGACAATAACGAGGCAAAGGGGGAAGTTCGCCAGCGTATCTGGGAGGCGTTTCAATCTGGTATTGCGGATAAGTGGTATGATGGGGGCTGGATGCCCAAGGGTGGTGGTGGTTCAAGCTCAACTGGTACAAGGAGTAGTACCGACAGCGAGAGAAGCACCACCACCAGCTCAAAAGAAAAAGAAAAAGAGGTGGACGATGACCAGTGGGCATACGCCGCGCTTAAAATACTCAGGGCAAGTATGATGAGCACCAAGCTTCTTCCTCCGGGCGAGGTATTCACCATTGAGAACACGACTGTCATGCGGAGGGACGCGTTTGTGCATGGTCAAGACGAGGACGAGGAAACTGGGAGTGGGGATTTGGGGAGGGGCAAGGGGTCGAATGGCGAGTATAGACATGGACATGTGGGCAGGCCGGCGCAGAGGGTTGTCTTGAAGTATATCAAGGATGTTGAGAAGAGGTTTCGAGAGGTCAGGTTCGGGACGTCCATGTTGACGGATCATAGTCCGGGCAAGTATGAGGATGCGCTTAACCGGTTGAAGAGGGGCGTTATGGGGTGTGATTAGCCGGGTTAGAAAAGAAAACTTGCGCGCGGATTCTATCTTTTTTATTTATAGTGGTGGATTTCTTTTGTCATTGTTTTTGGGTTCGTAGAAGGGGAGGACATAGGGTCATGAAAACCAGCTACCTAAGTACGTTGGTGAGCTGATGGTAGGGAGGCATCGACGGCGTTGAAGGTTCCACCTTCTCGCCGACAACAGAAACGTTTTGCTGCTTTTTTTATAGCTTTTTACTACACATAACATAGTATGCATACCCAAGCTGGGTCGACGGAACAGAACAGAAATATGAATGGGACGAGATGTTTTTGGATAGTCATCAAAATTAGCACAAGGACGAAATACCTAGGATCAGACGTAAACACGGAACTATGCAGAGAGCTGCTGTGGCAGGTACTAGGGAAGGATGATACTTTTAAAAATATTCTGTTTTCTATACTATTACTTGCAACTTTGGTTTGTTGTTCCCTTCTTCCGTGGTTTACAATTTTCGAAAAGAACTCATCAGAACCAAACACACAATTTCAGGTTAAATATTTTCATGGCCATCAAGTAACAGTCCAATGAGCCTATCTATACTTCTTCCTACTTGACTACATGAAGCTAATGCCACATGACCAATCTCAACAACAACCGTCAATCCGTGCCAATGTCTCTGCATGTGGCCAATCGAGCCCTCCCTTCCAAGCAAGCTGTTGCAGACTGAACATGGAGCTTCTTCTTCGCCTGCAGTGACAGATCAAGGCTTATCGGGAAACCCGAATTTGACACCAAAAGGCGGATAGACATAGCGCTGGACTTTGCCCTCCTTGACCAAGTTGTTCGAGTACTCGTCCAGCAGGCTGATATCCTCCTGATCCAGCTCGATCAGACTCGTAAGATTTTCCTTGATTCTCTCGGGATTGGTCGACTTTGCTAGGACGGTACTTTTTCTGGGGTCTAGTTTTACCACCACCACTGGTATTAGTCTTTTTTCCTTTTCCTCAAATATTTCAGGAGTATACGAAAAAGAAGGGAGAGAGATAAAAACATGAACCCACAGTGATAACTCAACAACACGGCAGCAGGCTTGACGCCGTGTTTCTGGGCAATCTTGATGACGGGCTCAGCCTTGAACAGGGGACCTCCGGTGCTGCCTAGCGGACTGTAGGCCATGATATGGATGCCCTTGGCCTTGCAGAGGTCGACAATCTCTTGCTGCGGCAGGGCCGGGTGGTTCTCGATCTGGTTGACTGCCGGGATGATGGTTGCGTAGGGGAGAAGTTGTTCCAGGTAGGGCTTGCTGTACTATTCTCTTCCAATTCCGCTGTCAGTTTCGTCTTTTCTCTCTCTCTTTCTAAAAAAAAAAGAAAGGAAGGACATACGTTACAAACCCCAATAGCCCGAGTCTTACCACTCGCAACAAGCCGCTCCATCTGCTTCCAACAATCAACATGATTAAACCCCCATATAATATCCCGCTCCCCGTTCCCCAGCTTGGGAAACCGATCATCGTTGCCGGCAGGGTTCATGAGCAGCGGCCAATGCACAAGATACAAGTCTACATAGTCCAGCCCCAGGCTCTGGAGGGACTTGTCCAGCCCGAGCTCGCATCTCGTGGTGTAGGTCGCCCAGACTTTGGACACGACAAAGACGTCTGCTCGGGACTTGAGGATCCCCTGGGCAAAGGCTTCTTTGAGGCCGGCGCCGACTTCGTCTTCGTTGCCGTAGCAGTAGGCTGCGTCGATTAGGCGGTATCCTGCCTTGAGGGCGTAGAGGACTGCTTCTTTTACTTTGCCCGGCTCGGATTGCCATGTTCCTTTTTTTGGGGGCGGAAAGATTATTAGTTGATTTTGGCTTCTTTCCAAAAAGGGGAGTGGGATGTAGGCTTGATGAGAGACTGGGATACATACCCAATCCAATGGCGGGGATCTGGTGCCCCGTGTTGAGAGTATAAGTCTTGTTGGCCATACTTGACATGATTCTCGAAGACTTGATGTGATTCAGCTAGTGAATAAGGGAGAGCTGAATGTGAGAATTTGTGTGTGTAGGGGTTATGAGTTGAGTCAAGCAAGAGTGATGTTTTTTTTATATGAGTGAGGCTCTTATCTCATGAGGGGACAGTTTCATGTCCGAGGGCAACTGTCAAAATGTAATCTTCTTGGTGTATCAATGTCAAACGGGCGAGTGCTACAGTAGCTATGGCACTTGGAAGCAAAGCTAGGTCCGGCTAAATGTAGTGTGCAAACAGGACGGAGAGACGGAAAGAGGAGGGGAACAGCATGAGCGGGACCATGAAGTGAAGCCGCCTGATATCTTTTGAGCTGTATCACGGATTTTCAAACAGCTGTATAAGTATAGTCATATAGAAGAAAAGTAAGGAAGGAAGATGACCATAAGTTTGTTGCTTTCAACTCGCCAGTCCCGAAATCATGACTTGCTCAGCTCGTTGCTTCTCGAGGTTCGTTGGTGAGATCAGGTCATTGTCCCGAAGGTCAGTAATGTGTCCCAATACGGTACCGTACGAAACAGAGAAATTCCACCAATAATATTGGGCTATGCAATATGTCAATACCATGTAAACATGTTCGCTCGTGACGACGCCTCTTAACCCTCGAGCTATTGGGACGACAATATCCACAAGTCCACAAGGGTTGGAAGAAACCACAGCAACACAAATCCATCTCCAATGCGAATGCCATGGTATATTTACCCACGTCTAAACCTCCTCTACCCAGGCCAGCCATCATGGCAAACGCCCCATACACAAGGAAACGTCGAAGAGGAAGAGGACGGGCGCCTTGAGTACGCGGTTATACCCTCGCCCGTCATTATTACAGCTCTGTTCGTCAAAGAGATCATGCTTAATAAAAGTAAACAAAAGAAGTGAGATCCGAAAGCAAGATTGCGCCGCCATCTTGAATGCATTATAGAGAAATATGGGCTTAAAAAGAACAGTGGTCGAATAGTAGTACAAGAGGACGGCTGTTGAGACGCCAGCCTCGCTCTAACCGGCGATCAACACCCAGAGGAGGAAGAAAATCATCTATACGAGTATTGTCAGTGCCTTGTTCAAAGAAGACGAGTGTGAAGCCAGTCAGAGTTTGGACATACCAGGACTCCAAACATCTTTGCGAGAAGCCACCTGTTTCCTGATACACGGGACCAGTATTTTAGGAGCTCCTTCTGCGCCCCTTCAACATTGTCCACTACGTCCTCAGTGTTGGCGTCGATGCGCTCAATCATCTCGGACTGCTCGCTAACCATGGCTGCAAGTTGTCCAAAGCTGTAGGCCAACAAATTCGTCAGTAAATCACACCTATATTTCAGCCGCACCATGTACAACTCACATAGATCCCAGTTCATTGATCGTCGACTCAATAGCCTCAATTGCTTGCCCTCTCTGTTGGATATAGGTATTCTGGCCCTCCTCCATCATTTGGAGCTGCAATTGTTGGTCTCCCATGGGGTTTAGAGAAATGAGATCGGCCGCTGGAGAGGGTGTTCCTCGGGCGGGGGTGCCGTACAGGGGAGACGCCGACTGTTGTAACGAGGCGTGTGCGTGCTGTCCCACCGACGACACAAAGGCCTCGGTCCTCGATCGCGAGGCTTGAATGTTCTTGGTCCTGATCTCCAGCACGTCTTTGAAGTTGGCGCTGACATCGCCCAGTTTCCCTTGAAGTAACAATAGGATATTCTTGTTGTTCTCGCCTTCTTGGTCTGGTTTCGGGTGCAGCCGTTTGGAAAGAGCCTGAAGGCCGCGGATCTCTTCGTTGAGCGCCGAGAGGTCTTGCTTGATGATGAAGGTCAACTAGAACCTTGTTAGCACATCTGAAGAATGATAGTTGTTGCGGCTTGCGCGATATGAACTCGCTGCTGTCCTGTCGTACCTCGTTGATTTCAACCGGCCTGTCGTCAAACAGAGTCTTCTTTTTTGCCACTATCACAATGTTAACAATAATCTTCCCAATCGAACGCCCGGTTCAGCGCAGAAAGAGCATACGTTGTGCCAGCTTCTCCAACTTCGCCATCGTCCCCGAGATGCCCCTTCCAACCTCTGCGGCCTTCCTGGCGAACTCGGACCGCTTCGGCCGTCCCTCGCCGTTGGCGTCTCGTCTCTGCGCATCGTTGAGAAGTCTCTGGGCTCCAGGCTTTGTATTTTGACGGCGCTTGGTCTCGTTTACGATGGAGCGGAACTCGGCCGTCCGGTCGTTGGTTGCGATCGCCATCTCGAACGCGGTTGTGAGGATTGGAGGGGAAAAGAGAATAGTTGTCCCTTGAGTTTACTCCGGCCCGGAACCTGGAGCAACCTCAATCAGCCAGGGACTGACTATCGAACGGCGATAGATTCGTTCGAGATGCGAGGCGTGATGCGGTGGAACAAGGCTAATGGAGGTCTTTGTGATGTTCGTCGCGCGGCCTGAATAGGAAACAATCGCGGGTCTAAGTTCGGTATCGCAGGGCAGGATCTTTTGGTTGCGGAATTAAATAGGCGGTGATGAGATAACGACTCGAAAGGGGATGATGCTGGGGTTCGACGATGCGATTAGAATGTTGGCGGGTCGCGATCTCTGGGGCGTGCAGCACTGTTGCCAGTTGTTTCTTGGTGCAGTTCAAGGGCAAACGTGGTTTCTTGTTTCAGCACCCCTTTGACTTTGAAAAGTGGCCCTTGCAGGCCTGGAAGGCTTGGCAGCACGTCCTTTCCAGTCGACCCACACAGTGTGGATCACTTACATGTGGCCACTTTTTACTGTCGCGCCACAAGGCTGATGCCCATAATGGACGATATCATCAAACTTCTCTGCTCGGGGAACCAACTTTTCATCTTCAATATTCAACAGACGCTCATAAGGGTTGTGTATAAATGTTTGGGGTTTATCCCGGGAAACAGCCTTACGGCTGACGTTGTCGACTAATTGCCGAACTACCTGGTAGCTTTAATGTGCATCGAGTTCAGACTCCAGCTCCTGGGGGGTAGAAAGACAATAAAACGAAACGTTGAGAGACGAGAATACGGGTCCAAAACTCGACTTCGAATGATCTCGTCCTCGTACCATCCTTGAGACTCATCAAGTTTGTGCGCACAGCTATCTCCATACTTCGTGTCACTGTTTCATGTTTAAAGGCTGAAAGGAGCGCCCAATGCAGCGGGTGTGGCTTTTGCTTGGCCGTTAGATCTGGGATCCTTGTTCCTTCGTCCCATCTATCCTCTGATGTTCTTGCTTGGATGTCGTCAGGACTCGATGCTTGACGTGGTACAGACTGTACAGGTAGGTATACAGCATGCGACGTCGAGATACCATAGAGTAGCATCTGCCGCCCTTCTTTTCTCATGGTACCGCTTCAGAGGCGAGTCGTCGTCATCGCAAGTCACAAGATCCTGTCTCGGTCATCTCGTTTTGACACGCTCAATCATGACGGCCTGTCCATGGCTCCAGAGGGTAACCAACACTGACAGGGAAGTGGTAATTAGAATCCTAGGATCGTATCAGCCGTTCTGTTCTCCAAACATCCCGTCCCCGGATACCTGAAGTCGAGGTTAATAAAGGGGCAACAGGGAAACACCTTCATGAATGCTTTTAGGCTAGCCCCTTTTTTCTATTATCGGACCTCGGGAATAAGTGCATCCACATCCAACTACGGATTCTCACCGCTGAACTCGTTTAACACAACGTTTCTCAACAGCTCTGTCGTGTCTCTATCGATGTGAAGCTGCACAGTACATGCAAAAGCGTTGCTGCTCGCGAGCATCGCTTGGTGCGGATCGTCCAGATTTGGGGCCTCCCTGGCGTTTCTTCAGTGACCTCCCTTGTTCGCCATGCCACGATGGAGCGGGACGGAAATGGCGCCCAAGAAATGCCTGTGGTCTCTGGCTCCATTGGACGATGGCCACTGGACAGCAGCGGGCCCCGCCCCACGCCATCTTCTGCAAGCCGCACTCTTGATCCCTGTCCGTAATCTTCAAGGAAGCCAGGAGCATGTTGGGGGGAAATTCACTGGAACTGCACTGCATGCCTCTGATGACACTTCTCTCCTGTCGTGGCGCTCGATTTGCCTGCCTTTTCCTTGATTTCATTCTGGATCAATCTTCAACTTCTAACCCGACGATTTCAGTATGGTCTCGTAGTCTGTTTTTAATATTCCAAGTATACAACTTTGCAAATTTCCAGCGGAACCAGATAATCAGCTCCCCACACTTGTCTTTGTGTGACCGACGAAGAGGCCGAACCTCGAGCTTTTCGTTGCGCGTCCATTTTGCCATCCCCCGAGCGACCTCCCGGGCGACCTCCTGTTGCCATATTTCGCCGCATTGCCTCTCTGCGACGACACGAAATCGATTAATACCTTTTCCGCAACAGATATATGCGGACGGCGCTCTAATTCCACCGAACAATATCTTGAATAGAATGCCGCTGTTGGGACAGTGGTGCTGAAGCATCGACCGACGGGATGGATGGCTCATATGGGAATGTCTTTCCCAACAACAGTCCAATGTTAGTAATTAAAATCCTAATTGTTGGGACGAGGAATACTTTGAATTCATCTTGCTAAAATCAATGGTTGCCTCAGGTCTCCTATGACAGCATCCTCGAGCGGCGGCGATGCGTACAAGGTGAACGTGGGCCGCACAAAGACCAAGAAATGGGCCAATTTTAAACCTCAAAACTACGACGGTGATGACTGGGGAACCGACTACGACGACGATGGACACGAAGAGCCTCCTCCCGTGCCGAAGCCCTTGGGCCCGCGCCAGCAGGTACCGGCCCCTCCTCATCTTCGTCAGTTCCAGCCTTCTGGTGCACCACCGCTGCAAACCTTGACCCAGCAGCCCGCGAAGCCGAGCGAGACGGGCTCGCCGTTTACCTCTGCCCAGCCAGCGACGGGAAATGCCCCGGGACGCATAGCCATAGATAGCGCCGCGACGGGGTCTAGTGTCTATTCGCCCGGCCCAGGATTTGCTCAAGGTGGTAGCGGCAGTGGCGGCGGCACCCCTTTACGGCGCGTATCTCCTGCTCCCCCAAGTGCCGGTCCACAAAGTGTCCCGTCGAGATTTCCTCCGAGAAAGAGCAGCATGGGCCAGAGTGATGCGCCGGACACGGCCGAGTTGATGCGGCAGTCCCAGCCAAACACCAGTAGTTCGCGGCCTGGGTCGAGTCACAAGCCATGGGTACAGCCGCCGTCTTCCTCGCCAGGTAGCGCCAGATCGCCCGTCTCGCCAAGTTCGGGTAAACCTCTTCCTTTTATTCGACCTGCCGATATCTACCGACGCATGGAGGAGGAGAAGGAAAAGGAAAGACGGTCGATCGAGTCCAGCAGGCACAGTTTGGATAGTAATACGAGTAGAGGTTTTGGTCTGGAGCGTGTAGATTCTGCTCCCAAGGCTGCCCGCTCTCCTACCCCTGAGAGCGAGTCGCCAGATCAAAGACGGCGTAGCGGTGCTGGTCCGGCATCGGTGGCAGAGCAAGAGACGGAAATAAAACGAGGCTCGCGGCCGAGTCTTCCCCCGGTTGCAGAGCGAAAGAGCGAGTATGGTTTGGATGGGCTCCTTGCTAGTTATGGCTATGGGTCTGATCCCGCACGGGTCGAACCTGCGCCCGCTCCCGATTACACTTCATCCAATCTGGAATCCGTGCCTGCAGTCCAAAGCGCTGCAGGTGTCCAAAGTCAAACTCAAAATGCTGCGAGTGGACCTGTACCTGCAACTTCCCCTGCACCTGCACCCGCACCCGAACCCTACTTTATCAATCAGTCCCGACAGCCGATGGAACAACAGGAACAGCAACAGTCCCATCCGGTCGTTCCTTCACAAGACCGGGATGAGCTGCGACGACTCTCGACTTCCCCCAAGCTTCCGGATCTCGGCCGCATATCTACTTTTGGTGACGACCTGTTCTACTCATCTGTGTTTGCGGCGGGTGCACCATCACCCCTTCCTGTAATTCAAGACAGTCCACCTCCGTCTGCATCCGAACAGATGCCGTCCCCTTCTGCCCCCATGGCCCCTATGGCCCCTTCGGTTTCCTCAGACAATGACTTCCCCACAAGTGGTCCCGAAATTGCGGCTCCTTCTGCAAACGCTCAACCAACCGACTCTCTAATCCCCGGTCCTGGGAAAACACCTTCCAAGGCGTCATCAGAGCAGGGAGACTTGACTCTGGATTCAAAGCCTGATCAGGATTCGCCAGACTCTAGCTTTTCTGACCAAACTACTCCTTCCGGCCCTCCTCCAGTAGTGCCTGCCCCCAGTACAGTCGAGAAAGTAGGCAAGCCTTCCAGACCCTCACTCCCCGGGGCTTGGGTTTCTGAGACTCCAACCACGGCAGAAGACCTACCTACACCAACACCCGGCGAGCCATCAGAACGACTATCAACCCAGGATACGACAATTGATAATTCAAACAATCCCACACCCCTTGCATCGCCACATAATCTTCCACCATTAAGAACCGGCAGCCCAGCAGTGAGCTTGTCTCGGCGGGAATCAAATGAGGGCGATCAGGCAGAGAAAGGAGGCAGTAAGAGCCCTTCATCCGCCGAAAGTTCTGGGACGCCTCAGCTCACCAGTCCCGTGCCAAACACAGCTTCAACGACGGCACACTCGGATATCCCGCCGACAGCCCCCTTAAATCCTTCCCGTTCTATCCAAGAAGGACTCAATTCTGAAGATCAAGAGGTCAACATAGCCGTGCCAGCTCTTGACGCGGGATCCACTCTCGATACTACAGGCGGCTCTCCTCTGAAAGAGAGCGATCTGTTGAGAGAAGAAATCATCAAGTCGCTGAGCCCCATCCAGGCCCCTAGTGGTTTCGCCGAGACACCAGGACTGTCTACAGCTGCCTACCGCTCGGCAGCAAGCCCGGTTCGAGAGAGCAGTTATCTTGCCGGTGTCTATGATGATTATTGGGGAGCCGGAGACGATAATCTGAAATCCGAGCTTCAGTTGGAAACCCCAGCACTGAAAGAACAAGGACCCGAGAAACCGAATAATTCCCAAGATACAAAGAATATTCCGCCGGTGCCGACGTATGCTGCTCCAGTTCCCAACACTAGTGCCCCAGTGGAGACCGCATCAAGCCCTCAGGAGCAGGTTGACTCCAATGCTCGACAGCATGCACTGCGACAGCGATTTTCCTGGGAGGCGGAGCCAGAGGTGATTGCGTCTCCTGCATCGGCTTCCCAGGCCGAGCCTCATCCCGTCGTCGTCGAAACGGCTGCTGCACCAGCGGCTGCTGCACCAGCGGCTCCTGGACCTCCCACGACGGTGGATGCCGGCCATTTGGCACCGGCTGCCCCGAAGACGGATCTGTCGCCGTCATCCGAACCACTCGGTGCTGGTGGCATCTCACACCAAGTTTCAGGCGCCAGTACCATTCCGCCGGGGTCAAATCTGGATGCCCCGATCGAGCCTCCCTCGCCTGTCTCGGTCCTGTCAGACAAGGTCGGCCCGGCTACACAGCTGCGAAGGCTCTCTCTGGCCGAGGAGAAAGCAGGTGCGCAAAGCTCATCGCACCCAGTGTCCCCGACGCCACCCTTGGAAGAGCATCCGGCCATGGCAGCAAGCGCAAACACTGCCCTCCCCGCTCCGCCCGTCAAGCTTATGTCGTTCAAACAAATCTTGGAGGTCCCCTCTGCCGAGGAAAGAATTAAGAAGTTCAGCGAGACCAGAGCCGAGTTCGCCCAGATAGATACGGGACTCGAGGAATGGCTCGAGAGGATGGTGAACGAGAGTCCAGAGTATGCCAACGCAACCTCATCTTTCAAAGACTTGGCTTTCAGACCAGCGACAGGCCATCAAGGCTCGGCACAGAATCCGGGTCAAGGGCCTCTCTCGCAAAATATGGCCGAAAGTGGTCTTGCACATGGCACAATCCCGATGCCCCCTCCGCCGCATGGATCAGGCCATCACCACAACCAGGTCGGCGCGAAGAGTAAAGAGATCCTCGCGATGGCAGGGAAGAAAAGTAAAGGACTGTTCAGCAAGGGAAGGAACAAGCTTCGAGGAACCGGCGAAAAGGTATTTTCTTAGATTCATAATATCTTTCGCTCACGTAACAAAACACAGCAGACATGTGGCCGGCCGGGACTAAACTCTGGGGACATTTCTTTCCTTTTTTTTCCCTGTTTCTTTATCAAAGCGTTATACATGTTTGAAACCACCCCTTCATGTTAATTTACGGGCATGGCTTTACGGGGGCTGTCTCTTTTTCTCTTCTAATCGGATCTGGGGCATTTCGGCGGCTGCTAGCTTTGTCTGGCTTGACGATTGTCTGGGAATGGGTTACAAGATTACAGTCTCTTTTATTTTCTTTTCAGCGGTTACAACGGGGGTCTTGAGCGGATGGCCGTGTTTCTGACATGACGATGTTTTCTTCTTGTTCTCTCTCTCTCTCTCTCTTCACTGTCGTCGTATGTAACGGGTGATGTTTTGAACGAAACGGACGAGGAAGAGCATGGCAACAAAGCGATTTGGCGGGACTTTGATGAGCAAAATGGATCTTTTCTTAACTGTCCTTCTCTCTCCTTACCTATCACTTTGTAATAACTCCGTTATGGTACGAGAATGTACATCTTCTTTCGACTGGGAATATGTCCTGGCCGGCCATGGTCCCTATGTCTCAGACATAAATGTCTCTCGCAAATCTGCGTGCTCTCTCGGTTGGTAACGCTGCATAGGCGATCCTTTTCTCCGGCTGAGCCTGAAGCATGCAGCTACACCCACATATACGCGAGTGCACGTTTCCCCAAGTTCACCATGCCCCAACCTTCTTCAGCAGCAGGATGGCACAGGCGTAATTTTCCCGCCCTTCTACGATTCCAACTGTAACGGTGCAACGCAACCTCACTTTTGTGCAGTGGCTTCAGTGATGGTTGCCTTGTGCCCCGCTGGCTCGTAGCACCCAACCTCGTGCAAAGTTGCAAATATTTTCCATCTCATGCCCCTCATCTTTCTTGAATATAGACGCACTAAAATGCCCTTGTTGTCGGGTTTAGCTTGCTGATCAGTAGAACTCTGGGGTAATACAGGATTCCGAGCCACAGGCTGTTTGGGCGGCCGCGCCTATTGCACAACCATACTCGTCCGCTGCAGCACTTCCAGAAGGAGAAAAGGCAGGGGCTACAGACCAGCAATTTGGCGCTGGTGAGACGCCTCTGCATGCGCAAACTCCTTTCACGAGAAGCTCGCAGTCAGCTTCAACGCCAACAAAAGTATTCACCACCAATAGTGGCACTAACAAGGCTGCTCCCTCTGCTCCTGCAAAGGGTGATCGGCGCACATCGTGGGCCTTCTTCAGCCTTGGCTTCCGTTCCTCACGGTCTGACTTGGCCGCTCCCGCTCGTCCCAGATCCACAGCGGCCCCCAACCTGTTGAGCCCAGCAAGAGCCAGCGCAAGCTCAGTGTCACTGTCGCTTTCTGGGAGTGGTTCGGGTTCAGCCCAACAGGCGACAAGAATCCGACCCCTGTCAACGCAGGGCCCCCAAGCAGCTCAGCCCCAGCGCTCTTGGGGAGCTAGTGCCAGAAGCAGTTACCAGCATTACCAGGGCCCTCGCCCGCAATTTGGGCCACCGCCGCCGCAGCCTCCTCTCTCTTCTGGGACACCTTGGGGCGCGTCGTCACCACCGCTTTCTCCTTCAAATTTCAATTCCTCCCAGCTTCCTTTTGTGCGTAATAATTCTCGCTCTCAAGGCGGACGGCCATCTTCTGCCCCTTTGCCGCCGCTGCCCCGGACCTCGACTCCGGTCAATCAAGCGCATCACGGCCGGAACAATAGCATTGATCGCCGCGACAGCCAGGTCGAGCTAGTGTCTCCAGTGTCGGAGACATTTTCCAACCGACCGACTCCCGCACCGTACGAGCAAGAGCTTAGCGATTCTCTCCGCATTCCGGCTCCGATAAGCAAAAGACAGCCGTCGTGGGATCCTTTTACTGGAACACCTTTGGTGGAAGAAGAGGACTTTAATTTCCAAGACTCGACTAGCACAGCTCGGGATCCATCGCTGGCAGTTACAGCTGCGACTAATAACGGCCATCGCACAACGTCGGCGCAGGCGGCGCAAATCGAACCATCCCATCTTGCGTCGGAAGAAGGACGGGACAAGGCTTCAAGAAGCTCTAATGTAATTTCTGCCGACAGTGGTGATCCGGTCAACAAAGAGGTCGCCCATCGCGACAAGGCTACAACCGAGCAACATCAACATCAACAAAGCACGCAGCTTCGAGATAGCGATAATCAGCGAGATCAAATGGCGACTTACGCTCAAAACTCCAATCTCCCGCCTATCCCTCCTTCGAACAATTACTCTCAACATCCGTACAATCCCCATAATGCCTACCTCCAGCAGCCGCAATCTCAGACGGATCCCAATGCTCCCCCACAGCGCCAGACGTCCTTTGTGGGCCTGCCGCCAATCCGTCGAGAGTCTGCTCTGGGAGAGTCGCTTCTTAGCTTTCCCTCGGACGAAGGCAATGGCGACAACAACTCCTCCCAGCAACGACAGCAGCACTCGCCGCCGCCGCACCAGCAGCAGCAACAACAACCTCAAGCCTTGGGACATGCCCAGTTTGTCAGCATGTCACCCGGGCAGCCGCAACTGATTCAGCACGTCTATCGGCCGACACCTCCACCGAATCAGTTACCACACCACGCCCAAGGGTTTCCCAATCCGCCGCCCGGTGCTTCCAACCAGCAATGGACTCTGCGACCACAGGGCCCCGCAGCCGGCGGCCAAGGCCAAGGCCAGCAGAGGAGCTTCTCGGGAGCTCCCGCCAACGCTCCACCTTCGATGGTTCTCAACGGTGGCGCCCAGCAGGTCAACATGGGTCAAGGCGGCCCGCAGCAGCAGCAGCAGCAGCAGCAGCAGCAGGCCACATCGCGGCCTGCCATGGTGCCCCCTCCCCATATGACTCGTGGTTTCACCCCCCAAGCTGGCTGGACTGTTCAAGAATCGCACTTGACCGAACCTCTTCACTCTCCCAACCGCAATCGCTCGGCCAGCAATTCCTCTCAACATCAGCCCGTCTATGGCTTCGACAAAGAGACGGGCGTTCCATCGAGCGGGCCGGCTGGAAAAGATACCGACGATGACGCCGATCCGCCTCCTGGGCCCTCGGGAGCTGCGATGCAGCAACAGCAACATGCGCAAGCTTCGCGACCAAACCCGCCGCCTAGCCAAGCCTTGCCAGGCAGTCCCGCCGGTCATCAAAACAATGCAGCTGCTGGCATGCCATCGCCCGAGGCTGATCATGGCGACTTGGTGCCCCCAGGCCCTATTCCGGCCGCTGCCGAAGATCCCCAAGCCAGACGTTCCTCGGGCGTATGGAGCATGAGCGGAATCAAAGACCGTCTTACTGGTCACCCCGCTGACGAACGTCCCGGCTCGTCCACCGGTCCACGATTTCAAGGCGCAACGGGTGATGGAGTCTCGGATGCAAGTGTAGCAACTGATAACGGGCAGAAGAAGCGTGGCTTCTTTGGTTTGAGATCTACCGGGACCGGATTTGATCACCAGCCTCCTCGCAGCAAGGAAAGCATGATCGCCCATGGCCCAGGGACGCCGGTCGGGGAGAGGGACCAGCCTGGCCCGTCTCCACACCCACATGCAGAGAAGAAGCGAAACAACTTCTTGGGCTTTGGCGGACATGGAGCTTCAGGCGCAGCGCCCCAGTCCAAACTCGCAAACAGTCATACTCCCAGGCCGTCCATGTCAAGCACAGCTCCCTCCGAGTTCGCGTCACCAGCGGGAAGTGTTGGCGGGCCTCCTAAGAAGCGGTTCTCGGCCTTGACCAACAAGTTTCACAGGTCAGGGCCCGGTGCCCAGGAAGGTTTGAAGCCACCTGGGACTGCCCAGTCTTCACTTTCGGTGATGCAGACCCAGCCTCAAGCTGGCCGACCTGGGATGGGCCAGCAGCACCAGCAGCAGCAACAGCAACAGTTCGGGTCAGGGCGGGAGAGAAGCGAGAGCAACGCGACGACTCGACCATCCACCGCGCAGCCGATGGGCTCGAACCCTATTCACCAAACCCAGGCAGGTTCGAATACAGAACATGACAAGTCCAAGAAGGGCGGCCTCTTGGGTCGGTTCATGAATAGAGAATCCAAGCCGGCTGCTGCTCCAGGACAACCAATAATGAATCAAGCGCAGATGAATCCAGGGCCAGGACAAATGGGACATGGCCAACCGGCGTTTCCCCAAGGTCCGGGCGGCCCGCAGCCCCAGTTCATGGCTGGTCCCGGTCAGCCAGGGCCTCAACAACCAGGCCAGTATTTCATGCAGGTCCCGGGCCCTGACGGCAAGATCATGATGCAGCCCGTCCAACTGGTGCCGCGGCCTGGACAGCCTGGGCAGATGATGTTTGTCCCGTTGATGGCTAACGGGCAGCCACAGTTTGCGCCCCAAGGTGTATTGCCGCCGAATGGACAGCCTGGCGGACAAGTACAAGTTGCAGGTCCTGCCGGTCAGCCTGGCCAGATTCCACAGCAGCAGGCTCAACCTCAGGGACCATCACAGGCACAGGCACAGGCACAGGCACAGGCACAGGCACAGGCACAGGCACAGGCACAGGCACAGATTCAGCGACCCGGACAGCATATGGGATATCCCAGCGGTGTTCAACAAGCTCAGCAGCCAGTCCAGAACCACCTTGTCGGCCCTCAGGCTGGTAGGGAGAGAGGCAACTCGGCCGCATCACCCCAACCCGCGGATGGCTCTCCTCAGATTGGGTCTTGGGCGTCTCCTCAAACACCACAGGCTCTGGCTTCACCGGCAGTAGATGCGTCACGATCACACAATGCGTCTCCTGTTAGCTTGAGGCAGCCCATTCCTGTACCACCGCCTGGCTCGATCCAGGGGACGCCGCCCTCGGCTCTCCGCGCCCAGCCCCAGCCATCGACTCCCACGCCTCCTATTAATCAGTCATTTGCGCGCAAGCCAGTGCAGTCTTCTCCCAAGCCTCCCGCTCAGCAGTTCCGTCTTCCGCCAGCCTCTGGCCCTGGCCCAGACCGTAGCCCGCTTGGTGAGCGACTGCCCTCTACGACGTTCCAACCTCAGGCACAGCAGCCTGTCGGGCCTCCTGGAGCGCCCGTCCCTCCACCAGGAAGCTCCTTGGACCAGTCCAGAGCTTCAAACACGCCCATCCCACAACCGCCTCCAGGGACACCGGCCCAGATGCTGCCTCAGAGACTGTCTCAGCAGCAATCATCCCCGGGCGGAATTGTGAACCGCATCCCTCAGCCGGTTCCGGTTCCCCTCCCAACACCCACTCCCCAGCCAGCCGCGCAAATGCAGCAGAACAAACTGCTGCAGCCTCCGAACCAACAGTCGCCGGTCGGTCCAACGAGTAACCTTCAGGGTGGCCCTGGCCAGTCGGCGCCAACTCAGGGACAGCCAGGATCGGAAATGGCACGGGTACCTTCACACGGGTCCACGGCGAACCAGGCCGGTCCTCAGCAACCTGCTCAGGCTCATCAGCAGCCTCAGCCAAGTATGGCTACGCCGGCTCCTCTCAAGGAGCAAAGCACCTTCTCCAAGATCCTCAAGGGGGCGCTCCCCACGCAGCCTGCGCTGGGACAAGAGAAAGCAGGAAAGGAGAAGTCCAAGTCATCTTTGTTTAGTGGCTTCAGAGGCCGTTCAAAGCAGCAGGAGGTGCAGACACAGACACAGCCTCAGCCTCCAACTCAGACGCAAGGTCAGCCGGGACAAAGCACACAACAAGGAGGGCCACAGATGCAACCTGGACAAGGCAGGCCCTCGATGTCGCCTCAACACTCCATGCCCACAGGAGCACAGGGTCAAGGCCAAGGACAAGGACAATCTGGACCTTACAACCAGTACCAGCACCAACGCCAGTCACCCAGTGGGTCGGCAAGCCCAGAGGGAAACTCTGCTGCCCAGACGCCAGCTCCTCAGCCGACGCCGACACCTCTGGTGAATCATGGTCCTGCTCAGCAGTCACAGCAGTCACAGCAGCAGCAGCAGCAGCAGCAGCAGCAGCAGCAGCAACCGCAGCAACCACAACAGCAGCCTACCCAGTTTCAGCAGGGACCAACCGGTTTGCGACAGCCTGGCCAGCAGATGCCACCTCCCGCCATGGGACGAGGTGGTCCTGGTCCTGGTCCTCAGGGCCCACCCCCAAGCCAAAATCGTGCGTCGAGCGAGCCCCAGTATGCACAGGTCCCAATCCCACGGGGCTATGGATATGTGCATGCCGAGGGGAATGTTGCTCCGGCTCCGTCACCGTACTATGCCGGTCACGGTGCTCCTGGGAGTGCCGGGCAGCCATTCCGGCTCATGCCTGGCCACCTCGGTCAACCGGGAATGCCACAACACCCTCACCCGCAACAACATGGTCAACCGGGAATGGCACAGCAGCAACCCTGGCTTCAGCAGAATGTTGTGGCTCGCCAGATGCCTGCTCCTCCTCCTGGCCAGCATCCAATGTATCCACACGGACCGCCGGGTCCCCCGCAACTGCATAACATTCCGCCCGGACCGCCAGGTCCCCCGCTACTGCATAACATGCCGCCCCAAGCCCCGGGCCAGCCCATGATGCCACCCGGCACCGCTCCTCTTTCTCAGCAACGACAGCAGCCGCAGCCCCAAGTAGGACAAGGCCAAGCGAACATGGTCCAACAGCAAGCTTCACCGCAGCCAGTCCAGCGACAGTTCTCCCAGCCACAAAATCCATCGGCCGAGAATTCTCCTCATCCCTCTGGTATGAGCGCGACGCCAAGCGGATTGTCTCCTGTGTCTGCGTCACCGCCGCCGACTGTGCTGAGTGCCAGCCCGCCACCTCAAACCCAGTTCCAACCCGGCCCGCCGCAATCCCAATACACGGGTCCTATAACCCTGGTTACTGGTCCGCCAGCTCAAGCACAGCACCGACCTCAAGCCGCCATGTCGCCCCAGAACTACCCTCTACCTAACACGGCATTCTCACCTGTGAATCCTGCAGCAGTTGGCATGCCGAACCCGCCCCTGCCGCTCGGGGCGCATTCAGTTCCCTATCCCCAGGGCCATGGCCAGTTCCAGAACAACGCCGGTCTCGTGCCCCAGCGTCAAGTCAGCGCCGTCAGCCAGATCTCGATGCAGCCCGAGGGCCACCAGCCCAACCATACCATTTCACCCATGTCGCACACGCTCTCGGGACAGCAGTCACATAACACGTCGCCCAGCCCGCAGAACATGCCCGACCGGACTGTCAGCCCCGAGCCCCAGGTCCAAGGTGGTGGAGCAGCGGCCCATCAACATCAGAACAACCATGTCATTGATTCGAGAACTGTCAGTCCCGAGCCTGCAAATCAGTCGCTCGCTCCTCCGCCAGTCACGACCCCGCGATCAAGCAGACAAGTTGAGGATGATAACATCTACGACGCCACGCCACGCCAGTCTTTCATGCCTCAGAACCGCGCCCAGGGTCAGAACTCGATTGCTGGAAATGTGATGGATAATAATTTCGAGCCAAACTCTGGTGGTGGACAGCAGTACAGTGAGATCATTCAGTCTGACCCTGTTGTTCAGGCTTCCTCGCCGGTGCATCAACAACAGCAACCACCACTACAGCAGCATGAGCAGCAGCAGCATATCATTGTCGAACCACCCCAGCAACAGCAACCTGAACCTCATCAAGCTCCAGCTCAACAACCACCACCACCAGTGGCAATTCAATCCTCCCCCATCAAGCGAGAACAACCCCCTGTCCAACCCGTATCAGAACCATCTTCACCAACCCCACCACCAGCCAACCTCGCCGATGCTGCCAATTCCTCCGGCGAGCCCAACGGCACCGGCAGTACTAGTACCAATGAACCTCCAGCGCCATCCCCACCGGTAACCCACATAAACGGCAAACCCATAACCTCGTCAGCAGACATTTTCAACCAAGAAAAGCGCAAGATGCTGATCCGCGAGCAAGAGGAGAAAATCCCCGTCTTCCCGACCGAGCCCGACATCGACATGGCTGCTGTGGCTGCTGCTGCCGCCAAGAAGAAGAAGGAGGCTGAGTCGGAGATGCCCCAGATGAGCGCTACTAGCTATCCGGGGCAGGAGTGGAATCCGTATGGGGATGGGGGGTTTGATGGTGGGGATTCGGACTGATTCCTCTACACTCTAACTGTTGAAGTTTCTTCCATCTCTAACTGTTCAAGTTTCTTCCATCTCTAACTGTTCAAGTTTCTTCCATCTCTAACTGTTCAAGTTTCTTCCATCTCTAACTGTTCAAGTTTCTTCCATCTGTTGGTTTTAAGCAAGTTTGTTTACGTCTTTTTTACTTTTGTCTCTGTTTTCTTTTGTTTGGATATAATTTGGATATTCTTTCCTTTGTTTGTCACTCACCATCTTGGACTCTTTTCCTCTCAAAAACTTCTGTTTTCAAGCTCTTGTGCCTTTTTTAAACATCGAAGCAAGCAAGCCAGCGAGTTGAGCGAGCGAGCGAGCATAATATCTATACCTTACATCGTACATGTCACTTATCGACAATGATATATTCTGGATCTTGGTCTGTTTATTTCCTCTGTTTTCAAGTTGGTCTATATATCTCCCTTTTATCTATCAGCTTTCTCTTTTTTTTTCGACAACATAAAAAGCGCAAAATACCATTGCTGTTTTCTTTTTTCTTTCTTTTCATATTATCTATCAGGTTCTCACATATCGAGATCGCAAGAAGGTACTTGAGCACCGCTTACACTATTTACCAAGCCATTTCACCTACCTATACATAATTACAAGTTTATATATTCACCGATGTAATTCTCTCGAGTTATATCATGCTCTGAAGACCTTCTATCCATTCTTTTGTTGTTCAATTGATAGCTGTGGTGATAATCGGGCTGTTGATACATACATGGAATGACCTAAAGACCGTGCTTAAATTATTAACTGCACACTCAGATCCTAGAAAGCCATCTCTACATTAATCGTTGGGTAATAAGCTCATTCAGAGATTATATGGGCACTATCTCATGTCGTTTCTCTGTGGTACGTACGGTACTTGCGCTAGAACGGTTGTATATAGCTATATGTAGTATCGAGAATAAAGTCGTGATCTTCATGCAATACCAGGTTCGTTACTGTTGGTTTTCGTTGTAGTGGCCATTTTGATGTTGTTGTTGCATCATTCCTTCCAATGGTTCTCTCCTGGGTTGTCATTGACTTACAGTACTGACTTTTTTATCCCGGTAGGTATCCGTACAAGATACATGTATAAGGTATATTCTCGTTTACTCTCTCTGAAGGCTTTCCGTTTAAACCTACCTACCTACCTGTGGTATTTGCCTCAGGCGAAAAAACATGATCCACGCAGGTTAGGCAGCTAGATATCCCTCGACGACGCGCAAAGTCTTTTGTCCGGCGTTGACAGAAGAAGTAAATGAGTTTCCTAGGTAGGCAGGGAGGGGTCTGTCTGTCTATATCGGACGTGTTGATGTATCCTATATGAAGTCAAGACCGAGGCACGCACGTCTTTGGTTCTATAAATACCTACAGGTTTTCTTCCATTGGTGTGAATATCTTGTTGTACGAGGCGAAGAACAAGGTAGGCCGTTTCGATCTATTCTTTCTTGGTAGGCGGGTGCAAATGATGCTGCTATATAAACGTGATGCAGGATGTAGGACATGAATGCTCATGTCTCTACCCCGTTAATCGAATGGTTTTATCCTTGTGAGCACTCGGGAAAGGTCAGTTTTGATGAATAAATCCCGTTGGTCTACTTGGTTGGTCTTCTTTCTTGTCGTTTGGTGCAAGTGTGCGTTTTGGGTGGTCCTAATAATCAGCTGGAAAAGGTTTCTTGACAGTATCTATTGTTGATCATGGTCGCTCTGTTCTTGTTCAGCGTATTTTGTCTCTTTAAGCCATCAATCTTTCCGAGAAAAGGCGAATCTGAGGCTGCTATGTGCTCGCATTGCTGTCCAACGGTTAATAAGGAGCTGGGGAACTGAATATCTAGATGACCTAGGCCAACAACCCGGGCATTCCAGTGAATCCACAGATAGGACACATATCGTTGCTGTCCTCCATATAGGCTGAACTGAAAATATCAGAACATTTCGGAGAGAAAGGCCATCCTAAGCTGCGTGGCAGGTAGGAAAGTCCTCGATCGGCTCAGTCAACAAGGCAGATGATTTACAAGGAAGGCTATATGGCATGGCGATAATGTAATCAATTCAAACGAAAAAGTGAACACGGTTGATTGGCTAGACGGGATAAAGGGGGAAGAATATAAAGCCGCCTGTGCAGATCACATAGTTCTTCCCCCTTTCCATACTGTTTATATTTATTTCCCCGATTTAGCCTGCGCTTGGAAGCATATCAAACACGAGGGATCGAGAAGGCCAAAAAAGTGGAAACCTGCCAACTGGTGAAAGATATCGGGCGGTGGAATGATCATAGCATAGATTGATATGCCGTCATAAACTGCCCCTCTCTATAGGTGTTCCATGTCCTCAATATCCAGCTTCATCAAGTGGAGTTGCTGGAATTCGAGCGGTTGATCATGGTGCCTTGATAAATAAACGTTTCTGTATGATAGATTGGATGCTGTTTATTCCCCAGACCAAAATAGAAACAAGACTTCTTGTTCACATTGTATCAATGAGAGAGTTTCCATCTCGATAGTTGCTCACCTTCAGTCGACAGTTGGAACTCGGGAGCGCTGCAAGCTTCGAGTCAAGGAGACAATATCACGACCTCCTGGAAGGTTGACCGATTTCAAGTACCGGAGGATACCCTCCCAGCTGATAATGTTATATCGTGTTCGCTTGTCCAACGCGACTCTCGAGGAATTCTTCCAACAAGTACCAAACAGGTCGAGGATATTGGTCTTGATACCCCGCAAAACAATCAAGGTTTGGATCGACGGCATTGCATGGCCAACGGGTCAAGACCCGGGAGACGGATCAAGTTGTTGTGGAAGGAGTTCTTTCTCCTGCAGGCTAATATGTTTGTACGCGGTAGAAGGAGGGAATCGGCCGTCTCTTTGCATGCTGCTGGTAGGTCGAGCAAGAAGAGTTGATCCAGGAATATGGCAAGACGTAAAGGCCATCTCTGGGTCCCTGTAGACTGTACCAGCCAGAGACTGGCGACTGACCATCTTCCGATCAGCTGACGAGCAATCCTATAACCGGGAAAAGGTGCCGCAAAGACCGACAACCATATTAAGGTCCAAGGTAATCCTCTCCTCGGCGATCCTTCGACTCAGGCACAGATAGTGGAAGGGACCAGACGGAGATGCGTGGGTAGCACTCGGGGCAAGATGATACAGAGAATCGTATACAGTGGCGCCAGTTCATCCGGAGGATTAAGTGGTTGTTGCGAAGATAGGGTGGTCTGACCAGTCCGAGAACTTATATCAAGACCTCCATATTCCACGTACTTGGATCCCGGATATATCGTCAGACTATAAAGCGATAACGCAATCCGATCAGTAAACTGCAAGACCCCTTGTCGACGGAATAGGATTCTTACCTCGTCTCGAAGCCAACCAAACAAGGTGTGTGACGTGACTGCGACTTCCTAGTACCTCCTTTGGCCAAGAGCCCAGCTAATCATGTCCCCGTAGACCTCGCCGCAGAGAAAGAGTTCCAACAGTTGCTATCATGAAGTTCGCCGTCGTCCTCGGACTCGTCAGCCTCGTCGTGGCCCAAGGGCCCAGCGCTCTGGTCTGCCCGACAGCGACCAAGACGATGCAGAATCGGAGCTGCCGAAAGCAATGCGACTACGACGACTGTGCCTTCGTGACGACGATCCGAAACCCTTGTGGGTGCCCTGCTGCCGTCCCGACCGCGACCCTCATCGCGCCCTGCGAGGCCGACTGTCCATATGGCGGTTGCGACATCGACTTCCGCACCACCGCACTGGCATGTCCCACGACCACCAGCTCGTCGCGAACTCGCCGCCCGCCCATCAGGACCACCACCAGCACCACCAGCAAGACGACCTCGTCGACCAGCACGCAGACGAGAATCAGCATCAGCGTCGTGACGCTGCCACCCAAAACCACTTCGACCCCATGCCCGACCGTCATCAAGACCACCAGCCCCGGTGACTGCGCGCCCATTCGCTGCCCCGTGCCGAGTTGCATCGCCCGGTCGACCCTGAATATCCCATGTGGATGTCAACCCAAGACTATCCTCTATGTCCAGGGCTGTGCGACTGAGTGTCCCGGGGGATGCGCCACGAGGACCGAGACAGCGCTGGCCCAGAATTGTTGAGGATTTGGTTAGCCAGGGGGCCGAGTAAGAGGGATCCATTTGTCTTATCTATTGATTTTGTCTTGTCCGTTTCCAGATTTCCTGCTTGATGTGAGGCGGTCGGGGGTCATGTGGTCAGATACATAGTTACCTAGTAGGGGGCAAGCCGAGTCACTTGACCTGTTCTGTCCGAGGACAGCCAATGGCTTCAAATACCAGCCTCGTCCCCGTCCTTTGTGTATATTCGCCGGCATTGTTTCTCTTCTCAGTATCAAAAACAAACAACTTTTTCAACCATTTCATCTCGGCACGAAGTCGTCTGAAAAGTGAGGCTCACAAGCAGTGCGGTTGCGGTGAAGGTAACGGTAGCTATCCGAGTCCGCGCTGGATGGGTTGCAGTTCCACTCGACAGAAGCTCGCCCGGCGCCCGCTAGCCAACCTGTCAGTGGTATTGTCTCCATTCCGTTATCACTTATCAGGTACGTCCTGCAGCTGGAAACCTTGCCGATTGGCGGGGTATATTGTACAAAGAAGTGCCCCTGTGACATCACACTGTACCGGCTATTGGCGGCTTCGAGACGCTAATGTCCAATTGACAGCTATCTGTCGGTGAAGGAACCCCCCGAGCTGTATCAGACGTAAGCACCTCTTCGGCCATCTCCGCCTTGTAACCCGACAACTTAACTCTATCCATAACTCTCACCACACCCGCCTTGCCGAAGCAAAAACCTGCATATTGAATCAAACAAGCAGTAAACACTACGCATTAACTCGGCGAAAATGACGTCCCGCTACCGCGTAGAATACGCCCTCAAAACGCACAGACGGGACCAGTTCATCGAATGGATCAAAGGGCTCCTCGCAGTCCCCTTCGTCCTCTACTCGCAGCCCCAAGGCGTCTTCGAAGGCCAAGATGGCAGCCTGCTCCTCCAGACGCGCGAGGAAGCCCACCGGCGGTACAGCGAGATCCTCCGCGACGTCGAGCTCATGATAGACGACCACATAGTCCACCAAAACGACAGCCAGAACCCTTTCCCCTCCAAGCTCAAGCTCCTCGTCCCCTCAATCGGGCCCTTCTTCACCCGCTTGCCCCTGGAAGCAGCCTTTAAGCTCCAAGACGGCAAGCGCTACATCTCGTCTCGCCGATTTGTATCCCCCTCGTTCAACGACATCCGCCTGATCCTCAACACGGCCCAGATAATGGCCGTGACGACGCACGGATCCCTCCAGCTAGCCACCTTCGACGGAGACGTGACCCTCTACGACGACGGCCAATCGCTCGAGCCAAACTCGCCCGTCATCCCACGCCTCATCGACCTCTTGCGAAAAAACGTAAAGATAGGCATAGTCACAGCAGCAGGCTACACCACGGCAGAGCGCTACTATTCCCGCCTCCACGGGCTCCTGAACCACATTGCCAACTCCACCGAGCTGACCTCGGTCCAAAAGAAGTCGCTGATCATCATGGGCGGGGAAGCAAACTACCTCTTTGAATTCGACACCACGGCAGAACATCTCCTCCGCCCGGTCCCCATGGACGAATGGCTCACTCCGGAAATGGCAACCTGGTCTGAGAAGGACATCACCTCGCTCCTCGACGTGGCCGAAGTCGCCCTGCAAGACTGCATCAAATCCCTCAACCTCCCGGCAACGCTGATGCGCAAAGACCGGGCGGTGGGTATAATCCCGCTCAACCCCGAGATCCGCATTCCCCGAGAGTCGCTGGAGGAAACCGTCCTCGTGGTCCAAAAGATCCTCGAACTCTCCACCGCGGGCCGATCCCGCCGCGTCCCCTTTTGCGCATTCAACGGCGGGAGGGATGTGTTCGTCGACATTGGCGATAAATCCTGGGGCGTGACTGTTTGTCAGAGGTGGTTCTCTGCTGCTGCCACGACGGGGGATGGTTTGGACGAGGGCAAGAGTTTTATCAAGGGCGAGAATACGCTCCATGTGGGCGATCAGTTCCTTAGCGCGGGCGCGAATGACTTTCGGGCGAGGAGTGTGGGCACGACGGCGTGGATTGCTAGTCCGGCTGAGACGGTGGATTTGTTGGATGAGTTGGCTGATTTGATGGATAAGAAGATTTGTTAGATTTCTTTTGGGGGGGGGCGAGGAGTAACAAGTATATTATACCCACGCGCGATGGTCTAGTATGGGCCATATATAACGCATACAAGGGAGGCGTATAATGAACACACTTTGAAGGCCTATGTTTTGAGTGGGCTCTTTATGGCGTTTATTGCGGAATTCTATTACTTGGTCAAGCAGGTTCTGGGAAGGTCTAATCGGTCTGGTCTAGCTAGTTGGCACCGTATGGTACATCAATTCCCGATATTGGGACAAGGCATTTAGTTAGCATCAGCCTTAGTATAATTCGAGGTCTTTTCTGCAAAGGACGTTGCCTACATTTGAATGATCATCTCCGAGATGTACGTAGATGGCGCCAGCAGATAGGCAGGTAGGGACCCAAGTCTGGCGGTAGAATGCCCGTCTTGACTACTTATAAGTCATCACAGCGCTCACAGATAGAGAGCATCAAGCCTTTGTGTTGACAAGAATGAACAAAACTGGAATTCGATAAGGGGTATTCTTAAGCTAATCATTAAAAAGGACAAAAGAAAAGTCTCTCCGAGAGGACACAAAGGTAAAAGTAAAAGGAAAAGAGTAGGAAGCGAGCGTCAGAAAGGTATTTAGGTATAAAAGTCAAAAAACCGCCTTTTTGGGTCTTGTCAAGAGTCCCTGCCAACCATGCATGTAATGAATGCCTTTGTATGCCATTCCCGACGTATGCTACCTTGGCTCCAGTCCCATAACCTGTGCCCATTTTTCCCCGGGTCGTTAATGTATGCCGCCAGTGCTGTGTTTCTATAACATGAACTGTGAAGAAAAGAGAGACAAAAGAAAACATGCAAGAGCGATGGTGGTAGGTGAGGGAAAAGCGATCGTTGAAAATATCTACAACGAATGGAACGAAAGAAAAAAAAAAAACCTTGCGAGTTCTACCGGAACTCGCCCAAGGGCGCTCCAAAGTTGAAGCTCTTTTTGAGCTTTAGTGGAATATCGAGCTCCTCGCCCCCACGGCCCTTGGGGCTACCGTGATCTGACTTGTCGGGCGCCGCCTCCTGAGCGGCGGGTGACCCCCCGGCTGCTGGTGATACGGCTTCAGGTTTGCAGTCTTCAGCCTCGGAAATGGCGGAGTCCTTTAAAACGGCCGGAAGAGCTGCCATTGTGTCCTTCTGGACTTCCTCGAGTTTGTCTGAGAGTCGGCGGAAGAATATCTCGTCGTGGGCTGGCATGTTCCGGACCATCAACGGTCCTTTAAGTTCCCGGTCTTCCTGAGCTTCCAAGTTCGGGGCTGGATGGTGATCCGAGTCGAATTGACAGGTGTCGTCTCCTTCGGGAATCGGGGCTAAGCCCTTTGAGTCGGCACCATCAGCCTGTAACATCTTAGGCGTACTCTCGCCGCTGCTACTGGCGGTTGTAGTGGCAGAGATGGTCGGAAGCTGGGAGAGGGAATGGCTGGGAGTGTGGCCAGCATGCATCGTCAGCCGGTCATGTACGGGAGCAGCGAGGACCTCGAGCGTTTGCTCGTTGGATCCTTTTGTGAAAAGTCTTGGCCTGTTGTTGTTGTTGTTGTTGTTGTTGTTGTTGTCCGTGGGCGGACTGGACGCACGACTTGACGATTTCGATGACTTGGCAGAGGGAGCGTCGGTAAAAGTCGTTTTTTGAAGGCTGTCCACCTTTATGGGGATGCCTTCCAACTCTGGGTGTATCTCTTGAATATCAACCGTGACGACAGGAACTGGATCTGTATTGGTCTGGGTCTCCTCCTTCGGCGAGACAGCGTCGCTGCATGGCGGAAAGCGAGTCTGGTCCCCTGGTCCGTTAGATTGAACGACCCCGCCCCACCCGACCGTCGGATGAGGTAGTCCTTGCTGTCCGCTTCCCTGAGATGAGTGCGAGCTTCTCATGCTCTCGGGAGAATAGTCGGTGGTCCCACCGCCGCGCAGATGGGTTGGACCACCGGCAGCATCGGGGCTCAGCTGCCGAGGATCCAGTCCTAGGCTCATAACCAGCTGATGGAGACGCTTAATCTCCCGCAGAAGATCTGTCTTTTCAGCCTCCCATTCCATGCGTTCCTCTTCCATGAAGGCCCGTTCCTCCTTGTAGACTTCTTCGGCTCTTTCTCGGTTCGCCTCCATGTACTTGCGCTCAGCCTCCCAGGCTTCACGAATCCGTGCGTTTTGCTGGACCAGGCGACGAATCAGGTGCACATGAGATGGTGCACTAGCCGCGTCGGCAGAAATGGATCGAGGGTGGCCTGCTGGTAAGCCACTGATGGATGGTAACGGCGATGCCATAGTGTTACTGGCGCCACGGTAGGATGGTGGCATACTGGTAGATCGATGCTGCAGCTGGTACTGCACCTCTTTCGTTACAGGTGTAAGGTGCGGAGAAAGGAATTGCGGTGGCTGCGGAACGGCGGGGCCGCGGACGTTGGGTGATAGAGGTGAGTAAACAGTTGCGAGCTTGGAGGTCGGCAGGTCGAAATAGCCGCCGCGAGGCAGGGTCAGAGGAGATATGATCGACGCCGACGAGTCGTTGCTAACCGTAGGAAAGGGTAGGCTCGATTCGAACGGAAGTCTCATCATGGTCGACATAGGGTCAGTTCGTTCGAAGGCGTTGCTGGAATAAATGTGGCAGAGACCACATGCAGCTGTCACGAGAGACACCACAGGTTCAATCTCGACCGATTTGTATCATCCCCCACTGCGTTTCTTACTGGACAGGCGAAGGCTGGTGGTCTTTTTCGTTCAGAGGTTTGGAAAACGAAGTTGGAATAGGCACGAGCTGGCGGGACCCGAGCGAGGGGTGCATGGACACAGAGCTGCTACCGTAGGTTTGACGTTTTAACGGCTTGAGCCTTGATTGATTCCGGGTGTCGGGTGGTTGTTGTGGGCTAAACAAACGTCTATTTCGGGACGCTAAAGACTGAGATCTGGTGTTTGAAAAGCGATGAATGTTCAAAGTTGCGACGGCATGGGGCACGTCTGGCAGTTTTGAAGGGACTGGCAGGTTTAAAGAAAAGGGATGTGCCACCAGAGCACAAGCAAATAAATGAATGACAAGCAGCCCTGTCGATTCGGTGGTGCTGGTGGGAGACTGGGATTCTGATTTGGGGAATTGGAGAGAAATTCGATCAATGGTTCCTGGTTTCAAGGAAGACCCTTGTCAAGTCTCACGAGCAGGGGTGTGACAGAGAGACTCTGGCACTCTGGAAGCCAGGAAGTGACGCAACGCAGGCACTGGCAGGGTCGGTGTAAGACCAGCTCACCAAGCAGCAGCCACTTGGCACCCTGGACGCGGTGGGTTCCCGTGGGTAAGAGTGGGTTCCCGGCAGAGCTGGCAGAAGCTGGGCTCCGAAGCACACAATCGGGCAGCAGGAATTGGGGACAGCCTGGATAGGGGGGCGCTTGCTGCCAGCTGCTGGGGTCCCATTTCCCTTTCAGGCCCAGCCCAAGCCCCCCCAGGGGCCCCAGGGGCCCCAGGCTGCCCAGGTCGCTTCCCGTTTCTTGACTCCGTACCCAAGCAATGCTTTTCCGGCCTGGGAGCCGGTTGGTCAAACGGGCAGGTCCCCCTTTTCCGCATCAGGAACGCCCTGACAATTTCTACAAGAAACTGATCTCTGGTTCATGGTGGCCGTTTCCTGCCATCGTCGAGCCAACAATAGCTCTTTCTCTTTCAACCTCCTTATCAGTAGCTGGGTACTTTCTGAACTCGTGATCTACTTTGGCGTCGACGCTACTACGGCAAGCGTAGGGCAAACAGCCTCGGCTATTCGCATATGCCATCGTCCGGACCCCTTTGGACCCTTCTCTGTGTAGCGGTCAGCCAGACTTGCACAATGCGAATGCGCTTGCCGCGTCCGTGGCACTAGACAATCAAAGAAGTGCCGTCTATGAGGAAATGGCGTTGGAGCTAGTCTATCAGGGTTCCTATTAAAAGACCCCTCTCCGGCTCCAGTCTCAAAGTTTCCAAAGGGGCAGGCATACGGTAAGGGGCAGGCCGAATTTCGCACGGAAGCCATCGAGGACATTGATGTGGTGGATATCCAAATTCAACGTGTTCACATGACTGAGTACCTGTTCAATGCGAATCAGGGAACCCCCACACGCTGAATGCCGTGACTCCATGCTCTTTCCAAGCACGACATAGAACAAATAACACAATGGACAAGAAAGCCTTTGTGTGAGAGAAAGATCCATGTATCCGGATCACAATGAGAAGATGCTTGAAACTTGACACTAAACCAATAATAAGTGTATAAACCCCGGATGTTCGAACGCGGGGAACGGCCCGCGTGTGCCAGCGCCGCCCAGCAAGCCCCCAAACGCTATGCCAAAACTTGGCTAGCCGGTACCACCTGATTGGTTCCGATGGGAATGTGTCCCGTGTGGAAATCTGCAGAGCCATTTTCCCCCTCCATTTTGAACAATGTTTTTGCTGCTCACGAGACCTGGGAATCCACGATGGCGAAATCTTATCTCTTTGCGGAGACTGGCGCAGGACGAAGCATGTGGATGAAGCTTGCTTTACTGATTCTCCCATATATTCGGCATGAAGCCAAGATCTGATACTGATAGCCGTCGGCTGTCGCTCCAGTCGGAATCCCGTCCATCTCGGCCCTCGCTGGCGGCTCCATCTGGTACGGAGACGGACTGTTGACGACAAAAAGAAATTCACCGCCAGAACCGCGATATTTTCCCCCAACCTCCCAGTGCCCGATATGTATTACCAAGAACAATCACCAACAATGGAGAATGCAGGCACTACTCCAAATCTGCATTAGGGGTCCTGGACCCTGAAGGGGTTGAACTCCAAAAACTCGCTGCCCCAAACCGCTACGCTACCCTCACCAATGGGAAAGCTGCAAGTGCTTCTGACAAACAACCCGCGTCCCTCGTGTGAGGATTTTCCCACGCGTTGCTACAGCGGGATACTCGGTTAGGGTCGTGTCTGTGAAGAAGAAGGCTCGTCGACCAATGGTACGGATTTAGTCCCCGCCATGTCACATCCGGCAGCCGAGTCCGTCGCCGCGAAAACGTTCCTCACAGGATGGGGGAAGCTCAACAGTTCAACACAATTCATCAAACCCTCATGCATGAGTTCACGCGGGGTGCCAGTGGGTGGTGATGATCCCCTTGCCTACGTGCTACACGTACATATTAATGTGGGGATATATACATGTACATGTTGGGGAAATCGAATGGCCAGACCATTTATGCGGCCTTGCTGTCACGGGGTCAGTTTTATTGGGATGGGGATTTGGACAAGACAACAACGATCACGATCGAGTTGAGAAGATCTCGTTTTCTGGTCCCCAAATCATTTCGTTCTGGCCAGCCCTTGGCCACTGCAGTTAGGATCGCAACTATCCGACGGCAGGCAACCACCCGACGGTTCACTGTCTTTGCTCCGAGAAACGGATGAGGCTCGGGATAGCATCAAAAGCCCATATTCAGTGAATGTCGGCATTATACTGTTGCTTTTCCGCCGTTGACCTTGTCAAACCCGGCCGGCACCGAGCTTTAGCCTTTCGGGCTCACCTTTTTCGTTCCATTTCTTTTCTCGAGTTTACACACATCGTCGCTACGACTCCGCAAGGCAAAAGGCAAAAGGTCAAGTGATCCAATAAAGCACAAGGTCTCCGTCGAGCATGCAGTCAAAGATCAAAGCAATGACATTGATCACTTCAACAGTGTTCATGTCCTCTCTATCTGACTGTCAGAAGAGTCAAGGAAAGAAGGAAGGGAAAAAAGGAATACATCAATGGGTATCATAGCATCCCCAGTCAAGCCAGTGTTTGACCAAACAACAAAGCAGAACCTGAACGCCCGAGACTCATTAAGCGCAGTTGCTGAACCCAATTATTTCCCTTGTCCAGGGCCCAATGACGCCGACGCCCATATGTGCACCCAACGCCGTTCATTAATACCGTCGTGCCCCAAAGCCCAAAGCCCAAAGCCAAAACTTCATTATTAAAGGTCATCGTGGTGGTTTCTGGTTGTCGTGGCGACCGGATCAGAGTATACAGTTCGGACTCAGTGATGAAGCTTCAGTCCGCTCGTGAAGCTGCTCTTCATCCAGGGAGCACGCGAGAGCTGCTGGCATGATTTACACTCGCCGCAGATGTCATTGGGTCTGGAAAGTTGTTCCAAGCTATCATCAGCATTTTGGTCCGACATGAAAAGGATGGAGAGTCTCCGTCTCCAGGACTAGGTAGTAGTCTGAGTGGAAAAAGTCTTTTCTGCTTTCTTGCAAACTTACCTCTCCTCAAACTCGAGGACATTGGTCGCGCAATTTCTTCTGCGAGTGCGAATGTACTCGGCGCAATGCCGGAAGGCGAGCCATCTTCTGTGGCCGCAGGCGTAATCTCTCTGTTTTTTTTTCATCGTCAGTCAGCGGGGTTATATGATGACTTCTTTTCTTTTTTTTTTTTTTTTGATCTCGTGGTGGACGGGAGGATGGACGAAAAGGTATTCGAGCCTTACCTGCTTGAAGTCGCACATTTTTTGCAATGTTTTCTTGGTGATGATAGACTCGAGTGGGATTCGTCAATAAAACGCGTGAAGGCGTTGAATCTTGTTTGGTGATGATTCGGAGAGAGAAAATGATGGACTTGGTTGGCGGAAGATGAATGAGCGAAACACCAGAGGAGGTTGAATTGTTCGGATCAAATTGTAAAAGAGGAAAAGGAGGAGCGGACAGGAAAGTGGTTGATATACGGTGGCGGTATTTCTATGTCTGCGATTCTGATCACGTTGGGAGGTGATGTGAGTTTCGGTACTTGGAATCTCGGCGCGGCTCACGTACCCAGCTTGCCGAAATATCGAGGAGGGGAATGTTGCGACTGGCGTTATCGCCTCACTCAAACTATTTCTTGTCGGTTGTAAGTGGTGAGTGTGAGGTCACTCCCTTGCGGTATGGATGTGTGTCTGAGACTGGCGGCTGCCAGCGACGCAGCCGTTATCGAACCCAGCCCGGAAAGCTGACAGAAGAGTGCGTTATCGAGAGATTCGAGACCGATCTGGTATGCTCGGCCCTCGAGGGTGTCTTGGTTGCCGTCCTTTTTCGGTCGATTCTGGGGTGTGGCGTTTTTGTCACTCTTTTCTTTTTTCCCGGTTTTTGGATAGAGAGGGAGGGAAAATATCACTTTTGGTTTCTTTTCCCATGTCCATTTTGGGCAGTCAACTGACAGTTCCATTCGCCCTTGACCTCGTTGCTGAAAGTTCAGCGGCAAGTGTCAGGTTCACATCAGCCAGTACAGCTGACCTTCATCTCGACCTCGGTCATGTTGTGTATCGTTTCCCTGACCGTCTTCCAACCACTCGGAACGCTTTCTCCATGTTTCTACTCGTTCGGAACGATTCCTCCTGGGATTTATTCAATGGCTGCGGCTGAACGCGTGTTTCTCTGTCGCATTTGCTTCTCATCATATGCCAAGATCGCGGCGGCATCGAGGCAATTCTCGGACCTCGGTCAGGAACAGATACAGGCTCGTCGCGAGCCAAGAGATCCTGTTTACATTGAATAGGTGCATGACGTAAACAGCACCAGTGACTCAACGAGGTTGTTTGGCTTTGAGAATATTTTAGCTCGTGACCTCTTCAGAGCGAGAGAGGCGACCTTGCTCTGCATTGGAAGTAAACATTCAGAGCACAGCAAACACCATCGTGAGTCATATTACAAACTCTTTTTCTCGATACCGGCCGAGGAGACAGACGCCACATTGCCAAGCGCCGTCCTCCGGTACCCGGCGTCCGGACTGGTTCGCCGTACCGCTCGAATGAGTCACTTTTGTTACAGTGGCAAGCCCGGAGAAGTTTGGTGCTACCGAGGTCCTGGTCCTTGGTCATGAGTATCTCCATGTCCAACCCCAGGATAACGAGGCTTATTTCATTAACTCAATAAGGCTAAGTCCGAGTCCTATGTCCTGGTATTACAGATGAAGGACATGGCGAGCACAAACAACTTTCGCCATAGCAACCTTTCTTGGAGATCTCGGGTCCTAAGGTTTATTGTCCAAGGTCCTCCAAGTCCTGGGTTATGTCTCTCGGCCTATTGGACTCTTATGTTCTCAGCTGTCGCTTAGCCTATGTTCATGGACAGAGTAATACCCAGATCATCGTGAAGCAGCTCCTTGCTTTGCTTCGTGAAAGGTGTGGCTAGGCAGCCATCGGCCGTGCGACGGGTGTGGACGGCGCACAGTATCCAAACCCTATTCCCAAGACGACATGGACACTCCCTCTTGAGCATCAAGGTGTTCTAGAGCTCATGACTCTTCCAGCCTTCAGAGCAAGAGCTGTCGGCGTCTTATTCATCAGGCCTTTTGCAACGACCATATCGCTCCTTAAGCACGTCTTTAAACTTGTCAGTGTTGATCCATGCTTGCTGCTGGGATGATAGGATTATCTCGGTTTTACAATCCCGACTTCCATCCGTATATTCCCCTTCTCGAAGACCTCTCTTCACACCCAACGACAAACCTCGGTATTGGCTCTAGCCACATGTTATCTCGGCCTTAGGTCAGCCTCAATCACAGCATCGGGAAGCAATGGCCCGTCCCTGAGGAAATGAAGGAGCAATGCTCTATCTTGGGCAAAATGTTTTGTGTCATCACGCGTAGTTACTCAAGCACAATCTTGATCCGTCCTCATGAAGCATGGGAGCCCCTTGATCTTCGGATGTCTTTCTTCACGGGTATCTTGGCGCCATCCCCCCTTCAGTCCGCCAGAGTTAAGATGGATCTACGCCAGGGTTGGCCTTCTTGGTATGATGTCCTCAAGGGATCACGGGTAAACACAAGAAAATCATCGCTGGTCTGCCATGTCTGTCTTCGCACTTTAGTACCGTGAAGCTGTAGAAGTTCACCAGAAGTTATAGGTGACTTGGACAAACGACATAGGACTTCCCTTGATAGATAACAAGTCCATCTTTGACACAAAGATGATATTCAAGGAATTATTTCTCAGGAGTGCAATAAGACCCCTCAGTCTGCCACAGAAAGGAAGGAGATGATATGGTACAGCCCTCATAATGACTACGGCCCTGTCAGTCAGGAGAAGTTCAAAGCTATCTTGATCAACAAGCAATACGTCCAGCCAACGAGTCAACCAGTACACTTCACTGCCGACACAGTTCAGTCACTACACAGAGACAGACAGACTCTCACCAACAGACGGCAAGTTAGAAGGACAAGATACATATCGTCGATCGACAATTATCGCAGTCCACTTATTGACTTACCAGTACTCATCCAAAGAGAGAAACTAAACCCGAACACCCCCACCGGAAGAAAAAAAACAAAACTTCAATCCAATGAAAGCAATTTGGCAATGTAAGTTCTACAGACGCAAGTCAAGCAAGGTTGGCGATGAGGAATGTGGCAGCACAACATATGTGAAAGAGCTGCAGTGCCAAACTACCCAAACAAGATCAAGAGCGAAGCATCTACAACATCATCACTTGCCTCCAATCCTAGTAGAGGTAAGTAGGTACTGTTTCGAGTGCCCTTGCCTGTCAAGATCAACCTCGGGCTGGCCGCATCACCCCTGCCTGCTCTTCAATGCCGTCGCCATGTCATGTCATGTCACGGCAATATGCAAGTGACATCTTCCGCCGGTCACCGGTGTGGGTGGTGAATTATCTACCTACTTCACCGGCCCTTGAACGGATCGGATGAGACAGAGGGAAGCAACGCTCAACACTAGACCGGAGACTGCAGAAAGAGCTCATCGGTCCCGACTCCGGCAACTAAGGCAAGTACGGACAGGACAGGATGGCCCGATGGGATCGCTCGCCGTGCCCCGTTACTAACCTCCAAACTTTGCAGGCCGGGAAAGAACCAAAAAAAAAAAGTTTAAACATGTCGTACGACTGGAATCTGCAGTTTAAACTTCTAGAATCTCTGGGCAGGGGAGATCTTTTCTTTCCAAGATTTTCGGGTTCCTCCAACTTTCTCAAGCTCGGGATCAAGATCGGTCGTCGTGCCTTCCATCTTTCTATCTGGTACCGGAAGGAATACGGATAGAACTAGAGTTTTGATTCTTCTTGAACCGAAACCGAAGGAACGGACGACCATGGAAGATTGTTTTCATGTGCCATGAAGGATGGAATTTGGATCTTGGTGACGGTAAGGCATCTGCACATTTCACCTTTTCGAGCCAAGAAGGGAAGCCGGCTCACTCACCACATATATCGTAGGATCAAAACCAAAGAAAAAAATGTCACAATGTTAGCCAACAGACATTTCGTTACCCCTTCGATGCCGAGAAAAAATTCTTCATCATTAACAAAAGAACCTCCCCCAACCGTTAACCCCCATCCACGGACTATCCGCATGCACTTTCAAGCTCGGGTTACCTCTTTGGGAACAGCTTTGGATTCACTGCACAAAAATGGGGGCAAGATATCGTACGTACGGATATGCCAATCCCCATACCACCTCATAATCACTCCTCTTGTACGGAGATGCCGTCCAGAGTCACCTGTTGCAATGCTCTGCGAGAAAATTGAGACCTTGGATAATATGGGAGACGTTGGTCGGTAGGGTTTAGGGGATTTCTGGAACAAGCAGAACATCTGATAGATATCTTGCCACGGTTTAAAAGTTTGTGTGTGTGGGTTTGAACTGCACTTTCCAAATCAGAAAGATCTCGAATCCTCAGGTTTGGGGTGTCGAAGGAATGCCAATGATGGTGTAATCGGTGGCTGGCCCGCCCAACGGTGATGTGATATGGAAAGCCCTACTGTAAAGTTGAAGGAAGAAAGTTGAAAATTTCTGTGCGTTTTCCTTCTATGTCATTGAAGCTTGGCTTTTTTTTCTCTCTTGAGGGCACAGAATTCCCATCAAAGGCAATATCGTCAGTCTGGCTGGCTAGAACGTTCAAGCGAACAAGCGAAGGAGGGTACCATATCTCTCGGCGCCGGACGGTGATCACGATATCACGAGATTTATTGTCCCTACCTACTACGCCCGAGGCAAATCCCCATGTTTTGGTATGCTCATGATACCCTCACTCTCATTATTCTCCCAGCCACTCAACGCAGGCAGATTGTGTGCCTCGCAACACACAAAAAGGCAGCAAGAATTGCCCCCCCACGGAAGAAAAGCAAGAAATTTTCCAGAACCTACCTACCTATCAAAAGAGATGCCGGGACACGTAGCCGTGATATCTACCTGCAGGATTTCATGCCTTCTGGTCTGGCCAAGACGGGCTGGATTTGTGTGAATGAATGAACCAAGACGGTCGAACGGAGAGATATCCGGTTCCAGTGGCCAGCCAACCAAACAGCCAAACAGCAGATGCCAGTGAAGTAGCCAAGACGGGATGGGTTTTTTTTTTCGGTGTGCATGAAGAAGTAGTGTGTGTGATCGAGATACCTACCTACCTAACCGTAGGTTGTGTAATCGTACTTCAAACAATCCTGTCGATAATTAGGCTCTTATATCGTTTGTTTGGGTGTCGCAAAGTTTCGTGGCAGAGTACACCACAGGGCTGGGCGCTGCTGTATCTTGAGGGACAAAAAGATATCCATAGTAACCTGGAAGGTTTTATTCGTAAGTAATCGCGGTAATCTGTGCTGTATGCCAGTCATTCGGAAATCTTGTAAGTGACAGCTTTGCGCCCTGTGTATATGTACTGTATACACATACCAGTACCTCTCCTAGCTTGCATGATGAACATAAGCGTGTACCTACACACACTTCCGTACATGAGGGATTTTTTGAACACCGTTATGTATCATCCACACCTCATCCTGCTTGACTTGTTGAAAATCTCTGTTGAGGCTGCAGTTATCGGTCTGGACTGCACTGGGCCGGGCTGGCTGGCTGGCTGACGTCGAGCATATAAACGAAAATCTAGTATATTGATGAGATATGAGGCTTGGTGTATTCTTCTCTTTTTAGGGCATTGGGGTCGAAGAAAGGATGGATGAAGAAAAATTTCATCACTCTGGTCTCAATTGCTTTGGGGATGGTGAAGAGTAAGCCGAGGTGATTGGCTAGATGACCTTTGACTTACACCAGCCAAGTCGGAGTTGGAGATGGACGTAAGAATGATGACAAAGAGATCAACATCTTCTGCTGATCTTTGTGTGCCTGGAAAAGAGAATATGATGAAATTCAGATTATATCTGCTTCATCTTCAGTGTGGGTCTTTTACGACAATTCTTCATTCCGATATCATATTCAACTTGATCGATTTTGATCGATCATCTTGCCCATCGGTAGAGTACAGCACCAACAGCGCCGATATCAAAGGCTGCGGTGTCTCAAAGAGGGAGGTAGGTAAGGCAAGTCGCCGCCGGACTGCACATTTGACATTCTCAATGTACCAGTACGGTTACGCTCGAATAATAAGCAGAGCGAGACTTGCTGGGGAAAAGAGAAAATATGGAAGGTTGAAAGGAGTTTGTTTTAACTTGCTGCGTGTCATCACGGCTCGTTTCTCACCAGCATCGATGAACAGGGTTGAATCGTCAGTGGGTCTCACACGAGGTGTTACACAGTCCTTGATTACCCTAAAGAGGTAGACGGTCACGAGTATATAATCAAGACGGAATGTATGTGAGTAGGCAGAGATGTATTCCAGTCCGGAAGCCCCATCAAGTTGCGGTGACGCTGGTGATGTCTCTCAGTGGCTGGATAATGATGGCTGATGCGTGTGGACGGCGTCGAAGAAAGAGACGGGATGCTTTTCACACCGCTGCTTCAGGGCAACTAGTTGCTCCCTGGAGCGCAGGAGAGGCAGGGAATTTCAAGATGAGGCTCTTCCCAAGTTCCAATGAGGGGTCCTCAAATCGAGCTTGGGCACTTAGCCGTATTCCGTACACAGGTGAGACATGATTTCATCAGAGTATTACTCCGAAGGTCTTTCTTCGTGTTTCCAGGCATTGTTAACGTGGTATTTGGGAAAGGGGAAGTCAGGCAAAGGTAAGAGGAACTTGTTTGGGACTTTGGGTTGCCGGCTACGCGGGATTCCCCATCCCGCCGACATGCGGTTTGTCTCCCGGATGTCGTAAAAGATCTACAAATGCGGAAGTGGGGACATGGAGTCCAAAGTTGTGGAAAAGACCGCAGGCAAAGTAGAAGTTATTCCCGTGACATATTCCGGAGTTCGGGGGAAGGAGAAAGTGGAATTCACCGAGCCGGTGAGTGTCATTTGCGGGGCACAAACGCCGTGTCACCGCCTCTCCGAGGTTTGGAGCAGGAGCGTCCCGTCCGTCCCTGCCGGCAGAGGCAGCCGAGCCGGGATACGCTCGGTGAGAGAAGGATTGAGAAAGGAAGGTATGAGTTTTGTTTGTTATTAGCCGTGGGACATCAGTAGGCGGCAAGCACGACTTGAATGACATCCAGATCCCGGCCCGTGATGCTTTTATCTGCCTACTTGCCTCGCGACCCTTCTGGTACCACAGGCAGCGGAGAAGGAAGCCGTTACCGGTACTGCCCCCTGCGTTTCAGGCCTCGTCACTCAACCGAGTCAAGACGAGACGGCCACAGTCGAAGAGGCGCTGCAGTGGGAACCAGGGGGAAAAGATAAGAAAAGGAAAAAACGAGCCTGCCGTCCACAAGCAGAGACGCCGAGACGGCAGATCGAATCGCCAAGACGGTATACTCACCCGCCCTGGCTTGCTCTTCCTCTTTCTATTTGCTCTTGCTGCTGGCCTGTGCTGCCTTGTGAGATTCAAGATGCAGTGGAATGTTGAAGAGTGTTTGTCAAGGGTTGTTGTCCGTGGATGCTTGTTCGACGAAAGCTTGAATGGTATTGGCAACAAATAATCCTAGTCGGCGATGATGGATGGGCACGCGGCATCGAGCTTGGCTTGGGGTGTGGATCGGACGGTTCAACTGTTTCCCATTCTATCCCGCGTCGACATACTCTTGATGCTTATTTCTTGCCGCGGAACCTCAGCCATTTTCCCATCGCAGAGGAGCCCGCTAGTTCGTGGAGATTCGGAGTTGTGTCGGTAACAAGAAGCTAGTATTTGTATAATAGTGTGCCTTTTCAGCCCCCTTTCTGTCCCAAGGTCCTGTTCTGCTGTGCTGAGATTTGAGAATCCCCCGAGCAGAATAAGCGTCTGCAATAATGCAGCCTGTAGCACGCTGCCCACCGGTTATGCAGGCGCACAGCAGCAACAGAAAATCGCTGAGGAAGACGGATCATGGGATATAGTTATGCTATGCCATGCTTTGTGCCGTGATCTCAACGTATTACCTTCGTCCTCTTGTTGGCCTGGGTCTGGCCGGCCTTGAGAAGACCCAAAGGATAAAAGAAGGTTATTTAAAAACAGTACAATAAGCTGTAGCTGTCTGTAGGTGAATATCCCGTCGTGGTGGTGCATGATGTGGTGTTTCAATCTCTTCCTGCAGAGTTGCGATGTCGCTGGCTGGCTGGGGCTGCAGTGTATCAATCCATAAAAGTGGTCCCTCGGTTGTCTCTTGTCGAAGCGAACCAGTAAACGCTAGACGGAAACAACCTCCCCGAAACGTGGGGGGCAGTCAATACCAATGGGCAAATCATGTCGAGGGATAAGAAAATAGCAACTTGTCGTGTGTGTGTGTTTTCGGAATCCCGTCGATAACGACACTGCTTGGGAATGTATGGATGGGACCCTAAAGATACGTCTTTATATGAGCAGTAGCGAGCGAGCGGGCATCGATTCTCGGAGGTTTCCGGGTTCCTTTTCTGCAGCTCTGAATCTGCACAATCCGGTCCATGTGAATTGTTGGGGCCTGGTGATTTCTCCTGGTGATTCCCATCAATCCACTGCGATGGGTCAATTCCTTGCCTGCCAGTGCCCCTTTCCCGACCCGACCTTGCTGACCGGGATGATGGGTTTGTCACATAAAATGATGAATCGGTCGACGCGCATGCTGTGTGTGGGATGGTACTTGTGGGATGTGCTTCATCCATTGTCTTGAAGAAACGAGTTCGAACAGTTCAGGATGAATGTGAGATATAGAAATTCCATTCCTCATGTTTGGTGTCGTCGTTACACAAGGTTTGATGCACTTGTAGCACTCCCAAGACGTTCTGTGCCCTCAATGACGGACGCCGAGAGCTTGGCAACGGGAGACTGCCTGAGTACCTTACATTACCAAGAACGCCATTTCCCCAGATCGCCAGCGGATTGTAGATGATGGTGTTTCCTTTGGTTTTGTATCAAAAGCAGGGCTTCTCTTAAGCTTTTTGTTTCCCAGGATTTTCGTTGTTTCGTAGTAAGCCTCAGCAAAAGGGGTTTTGCTTTGCCCCAAAAGTACCTCGGCGGCGGTACGTACCAGCCGTATTTGGTAATCCGCAGGGCAACGTCACGAGAGGCTGAGGCATTCAAGGCATTGTCTCAACCTTGAATCCTGGTTGATGGGTTCAGAGTCTGTGATACTACTGTTCAATCAATCATCCAGACGCGCATTGGCGGCAGATATCTGTTGGATTTTGACTTGCGAGAACCTTGATGTACCTCGGGTAGAGCGGAAGCTGGTCAAAGTATACGAACTGTACCTTTCCCTCTTGACAGACGTACCTGAGGAGTACTGGACTACCCTATTCGGATGTTGAGCCTATCATATAGCATCGGCTTGCTTTTGCCGTAATTGAGGTGAGAGGTACACCCCGCCAGATCACTGCCGGCCTGTCAAACCAACTTGAAGTGAGGGGTCAAGCAGGCCCGTGTGAAGTGGTCCAGCGCTCACGAGTATGCCATGTGTGGCCGTCCCAGTTGGACCACACCCTGTTCGTGGAGGAAGGACTACGAGGTATCACAGGAATCTACCCCGGTTTCGAGAATCCGAGACCTTCGAGATTGATTGTACTGGACGGCAAGATGTGGCATATAATTTCGATAAATTATTCCGTCCATATAAAGCAAGGAAAACAGCAGAGGTGTAGGTAGTAGTAGCCGTCCTTGGCACTTTTATTAACACTCGCTGTGTTACAGACGTTTGATATCAGCACGAGACGGCAACGTGATTTGTTTCCCGAATTCTTGGCTCACGACTCATCCAACTGTGAGAGCTTTGTTTGACATCTGTTCAGGAGGTATGATGAAATCCGGGAATATCTTGTTCAATTACTAATACCGTTTCATTATGAACGAATATCCCATTTTGACTCCTTCTGACAAAGAACAAGTTCACGGTTTGAAGGTTAAAAGTCCCATCCTCTTCATCCCGCATGGCTTGCGCCATCGCGCAGCAATGACGCACTTCAACCAGGCGATCTTATTTTGGCGGGGGAGGGATCTTCACGACCGTTACGGGTGCGCATTATTCCCCAAGTTATAATGGCAAAAATAGTAAACTTCAGTTAGCCAGTCTGCTAGCAGCTCCGGCCCGGGAACTATGGTAGACAGAGAATTTAACCACTCTGAGCTGGACGTTATTTTCTCGTTTTCGTCTTTTCTTTTATCAGATAAAACTGTGGCTCACCGCAGTCGCAACGGAATCCTTTCAAAAGTCGCACGCGACAGGCACAGGGGTGCTCTGAAGGTCTGGTGGACCCTGCTGGGGCCAGGGGATTCGCGATCAACTCGACCGGCGACCAACTGTCAGCCTTGGGCATGGGGGACCAGTAAATTCGAGTGACGATTGATAACAATTTAGGTAAATTCGGTATCGGTTGCTAACAATTTAGGTAAATTTGATGTGGGGATAGGCTACAGTTCGACCCCGCTGGTGTTTCCTAGGCATATCGGAGTCGGGAGCAAGGTAACGCCCGGTGAGGATATCCACATTCTAATAACAATTAGGGGAGCACCCCACAGCCAAGTGGGAGTGACTGTGAGAAGCGACCGAGTCTGAGGTTATTAAAACAAGGAGAATGACGATGACCGGTTGCCAAGCCCAGGCCGGCCACACAATATTCATATCTTGGATGCTGTCTTACTCGTTGTTCCTTCGGCTGTAGTCAATGTAAGCTGGCGAGCCAACAGCCAGTTCACAAGCCGACACGGACCGATATTGCATCAGAGTCTAGACGCGCTTGGTAATTCCTGGGGTTTCTTGGCGATCAAGAATATCAAGACAAGGTCTCAAGCAGAACATGACAAGCCGGTATCTATCAATCTACCGTCCACCAGGCCAAGACGAAGGAGCAGTCACTTCCTCGTCTTGTCATGGAGAAGTGAGAAAGCCAAGCGGGCGCTTCGTGTCGTGTCTGTCTCCAGCATGTGGAGGTGGATTTTCTAGAAGACAATGATGAAGCGGATGAAGACGCCTTTCCCTCGCCCACCGTACTCGGTCCAGCCAATCACCAGTCCAGGATCTGACGCCTCTCTCTGCCAGCCTCTCGGCGCTTGGTGGGGGTGGGGCATGTCCTCTCCTTTTTGGGGCACTCAGATCCAGTGGCTTTGCCCCTCGTTGTTGCGGTGAGATCATATGGATGTACCCATTCCTGATCCAGCCGCGACTAAACAAAAATAACGCATCCCAACTTTGGACGATGTTAGCAGACCAGAGGAACGTGCAAGAGAGAGAAAAGGGTTAGAGGGAAAATCACGCCACTTTGTACATATTCAACATCAGCTGGAAAGAGGAAAAAAGCAATCTTGAGCTCTCGCGGTCTCACCACTTGGGAGGTATCGAAGTGAGAGAGCATCACGATTTCTGGGACTCATCAAGGGTCGGTAGGATGATGACATCTCAACCCTTCCGGCCAGCTGCCCGGCTGTCCTCGTGGATAGAGCTGCTGAAGTGGAGGGTCCACGATCCATGGCATAACTGGCCGGCTGCAACCTTGGATTCCTTTCATCCACCTTTTCTTGGAGTCGTTGTCACCGTACCCTCTCAAGGGTTATGTAAAGAAGCGGCTACCAAGAACAACATTGCTTCTCTCGCCCAGCTTCCTTAGGTAATACCAGTGATTCAGTGTCCGAATCATCCTCACGCTTTTGCGATGAATAGTATTTGTCTGCCCCGAAAGGCCCAGTGGCCAACCTTTTTTGCTCGGCCTCGCTTCATTGCAAGATTTGAGCTGGGGGGATATGGATATCCTGTGGGACCCTTGGCGGTCGTAATCTTGGAGGTACAGTAACGTGCATGTATCCCACGATTCAGGCAGTTTCCAAAGTCAGACACCGAATGGGCCAAAGTACTTGTTACCCAGACTGCCCTGGCCAAATGAGAAGTGGATGCGAGAGGCGCCCATCTCACTGGACAGAAGATCTCTGACAGGCCGATCAGGACGGCTTATGGCAGGCGAGCAAATCATAGCCGGGAGGGCACGCATCTTCATGTTCCTGCTCTCTCCGATACAGGGTACATTCCGTACTGGTACGGCATCATGTACGAGCAGGTATGACCGGGCCTATAGGTACTCTTGCCCTCTTGCCCATACTATGTGCCATGTACCTGGAGACTTGCTTGGACCTGGGTGAGGACATTAGGTTACTTGGCTTATGGTCTCTGATACCTAGGAAAACCTGGGGAACGGCGGCTCCCACAGGTATAGCACAGTAACACCTCTTGGTATCCCGCAGGTACGGTATGATTTATCTGATATTTCGCTGCTGTGGATGTTGCAGCCAAGCCGCATTGCCCGCATTTCTGCCCCCCGCCCGCCCTCAACACACAGACAAGACTGACTGGAGCGAGGGAAGCGCAGAGCAGGCTAAGCCCGTCCCCAGAGCCAGAGGGCAGGGAAAAAGGCAGGCAGGAAATTGAAAAGAGACAAGCGGCATCGAGCCTACGGGGTCTTGTTGCTGCACCTAAAGACGATCCACTGCTCCGTCCACCCGTAGCATTCACAGGGCACCGGCACCAACAGGGCTCATGTCCCCATCCCCAGGATTGCCCCAAAACCCTCACAGACCCTCAGCAACCCACGCCTGCACTTTCCCCCTCGCCCTCTTTCTTCTTTTCTCCTTCTCTCTTTCCAAAAGTCGTCAAAGATTCTGCCGACCCAAGATCACCGAGACTCACATCCTTCCAAAGATATCCTTCAGGCCCAGCCTACAATGACATTATAGCCGCCGTGCTCTTGGGCATTTCGATCTGAGAGCTGGATTGTCCCCCCCCCCTTTTCTCGCTTTGTTTTGTTCTCGTCCCCCCTTTCCGAGACCCCTCGTCCCTAGGAATCGACGTTGCCAAGGAGCGAGAAGCCACCACCGGCATTCACTGTTGTAGATCTCGGCCGCTTTTCGTGTCTTCAAGGGACTACAAGTACGCCACTTTGGGGTGCGCAGGGCTACACAAATCTCGCCTTACGGGAAAGAAATCAGATATAGGGCTTGGCAGGAGCCATTACGATTGTCCGCCGAGACAAGCACGACCAGAACTTACGCCATAACGAAACCTTTACGGACTGTGACTGGACTGGAGTGGATTGGGCGAACGAAGGCAGGAAGAAACGGCTTACTATATAAAACGTGTTTTCCTTCCGGTGACCCTCGTCTAGTTACTACTCTTTTCCCCCCAAAAGGTAGTTCTTTGCTTGGTCAGCCAACTTGAAGGCAAGTCAGAAACAGAAACAGAAACAGCAAAAAGCAACATCAGCAAGCAGTGGCAGTCAAGAGAAGCGACGACAGCCTGCACCGACCGGTCTGTAATTAAAGAAAGTGGGTTGGTTTGATGAGCCAGAACGGTCTAGAGTCGTCCACCGGCCGGGAGCGTCCTCTTCACCTGCCTTGAGTCCCGCGACTATACCGAGTATCGGCTGTCCGGTGAGGTTGAGGTGCTTCTTTCCTCTCCTGACCCGAATCAGAGATTAAGCGTCTTCATCAAGGTGGTGGTGTGTGGGTGCCTTTGCCCTCCTACCCTACCTGCAGTTTAGGTGTGCTCACCTGCTCTGGCGTGCAACAAAGTTTGATTGTCAGACGGGGATTCAGTGAGCGTGATCGGTAACACCGATTGACAGCTTCTGCATCTGGTTCCAGCAACTTGAACAAAACCCAGTTTCTTGGGTCCATCTTACACCAACAACCGTCACCAACAACCGCTCTCACACAACTCGCACACAAGGCTGCTTGGTCCCCCAAGGTCCCCGACCCCTTACTACTACTGCAGCTCTACCACTCTAGTCGTCTCTGTCGACCCGGGTTCTTTTTTCTTTGTTCCCTGGCCCCGATTCAAGGCTATTCCGCACCTCCAGCAAACCATTCAACCAGCCAACCACCCTCTAGCGTTCCCAGCAATTCAGGTTCGTCGTTTTACTCCACGAGGACCCGCCGGGCCTGTTGAATGGCCGATCCAGGACTGACGTATTCCACCCAGCCTTTGAATACCAGTCCCAGCATTCAATCTCGGTCAGCCATCAATTACATACATGCCGCTTGCCCTCACCAGGACAATAGCTTTGGAGCAGACATCAGTACGACTTCGACTTTTGGTAGTGTCGGTTGCTGTCTTATCTCCTTTTTGTCGGACGCCGAGCCAATCACAAGCCACACCTTAAGCTTGGACGACAAGGCCTAAAAATGGCGGTTTCCCTGCTAGCTGCCGCTGCCTCACAGGCCAGTGCTCTAGGTACGTAACTGCGCTTTTCACTGTACCTTGTCCCTTTTAATCCGAACTCTGCCCCCCCCCCCATTCCCCAAACCAAGTTTCGATCGCAACACTGCATCATCTTCATTTTCACATCTCAATCCTCGCACCGTTCCCCTCACTGTACTCAATTCCCTCAATTCGCACTCGTCGAACCCTCAAATTCGCATCCTATTCAATTTCTGCTGTTTTTACAAGACCAGCAACCAACTCAAATTTCCTAGCAGCGCCAGAGAACATCATTCCTCAACCCCGATCCGACTCAACCATCTCGAGTCTTTCTTCGTCGCCCCGGCATTACCCCACAGACTTGACCAGCTCGATTTTGGAAGAGGGCGATGAGACCGAAAGCGAGCCGGCCAACGAACCCATTACGCCTGTGAGCGGACGGCAGTCCCGGGACTTTGGCGCTCTGACAAATCACGACATTAATGCCCACGATTCACTGTCAGCGGTCCACAACCCCGCCACTTTCTCCACGGTTGGCTCAGACAAGCCGCACTTGCTGCTGAACACAACAGCACCGGCTGCTGCCACCACTCCGGGCCGAAAGTCTAGCACGACCTCGACATCGCCAAACTCCAAAACGACTCCAATTGCCGCCACGCCCACCCCTGCGTCGCCCTCACCCGAACAGGAGCCAACTCCCGTCCCCCTTTCCAGGCGCTCCACTCGTGGCTCAGCGACAAATTTCACCTTCAAGCGCACAATGTCGAGTCTAGCTTTTTTCAAGCGCTCCAACTCGCAAGTGGCGGCGGATAAACCTGGATTGAGCTCTGATAGTGGTGCCTCCGATATCAATCTCGATGACGGCATCCGCAAAGCCCCTACCCGCCGATGGTCCATGAACAAGAGCTCGGCTACCACCCGGTCCAGTTCTCCTCCTTCCCCGGGCTCACCATTAGAAATGGCCGTGAAATCCAAGGAGGACGCCTCTAAGCCCACGGTTCCGGGCGCCGATGCCTTCTACGAGAAAAAGAAGACCCGTGCCTCAACCGGATTCAGCTTGCGCTCGCGTGCTGTCAACTTCATCGCCAATGGAGAGAGCAGGCACTCGAGACCGCATCACCGGAGGGCGAACAGTTTCGACTACTCCTCTAAGGGAGGAGAAACGAAACCTGTCGCCGAGGACCCGAATAACCTGGTCCCGGTAGAAAGGGCATTTTGGGGCTTACCCGCTGAGACCGGCACCGGCGTCAAGGCCCGTCGCATGAGCCTGAGCCTGCCAGATGATTTCCACGTCGATGTTGTGGAGCTCCAGTCCGAATTCGAGTATATGCACAAGCTCCTGGGTCGACACGGAAAACATCTGGGCAAGGGGGCGACGTCCAAGGTCACCCTCATGGTCCGCAAAGGATCCCCGGGTGAGCTGTACGCCGTCAAGGAGTTCCGAGGTAAATCTTCGTCTGAAACCAAAGAGGAGTACGAGAAAAAGATCAAGTCGGAATTCACCGTCGCAAAGAGCTTACATCATCCCAACATCGTGGAAACCATCAGGTTGTGCACAGACCACGGAAGGTGGAACCATGTTATGGAATACTGCTCTGAGGGCGACCTCTATGGCTTGGTCAATCGCAAGTACCTGAATAAAGACGACAGAGAAAAGGACCGCCTATGTCTGTTCAAGCAGCTCATCCAGGGAGTCAATTACCTCCACACCAACGGCATCGCCCATCGCGACATCAAGCTCGAGAACTTGCTCATCACAAGCGACAGCAAGTTGAAGATTACCGACTTTGGTGTCTCCGAGGTCTTTTCGGGCAGCCACCCCGGCCTGCGTGAGTCGGGAGGCGTCTGCGGCAGGAATATGGGCGAGATTCGCCGCTGTGCTCCTGGTATCTGTGGGAGTGAGCCTTATATTGCACCCGAGGTCCTGAAGAAGCAGGGCGATTACGACCCTCGTGGCCTGGACGTGTGGAGCTCGGCCATTGTCATGATCAACCTCATATTCGGCGCACCTCTCTGGGCACGCGCAGATGCTGAGGCGAAAACCAAGCCCCATGTGAATTACGTCGCCTTGGTCAAGGGCTGGGCGAAGTGGGACGAGAAGCACGCCGATTTGAGCCCGGAGGAGCGGGTCCTCACCGACGGCGACTACCCCAAGGTCAAGGCTTTCGACGTTTGCGTGAAACCGCCTGCTCTGCGGCGCGTTCTTCTGCAGATGCTGAACCCCGACCCAGACAAGCGGATCTCCATCAACGAGGTCCTCAACAACAGATGGGTCAAGCAGATTGAATGCTGCCAGCTCGAGAGTTACGACGACCCGGCCAAAACGATTGATGCGTCCAAGAAGACGTGTCTCAACAGAGGAAATGTGCGCAAGGTCTTCTGCCACAACCACCTTCCTCTGAAGGACCACAATACCCATTCGCTAGGCAAGATGCCGGGAAGTGCTGGATACTAGATACGGCGAACGAACTTTGACTCCTCAAATCCCCTACAGACACGACATGATCAACTATCCATTACCCCAAGGGTCTCATATATCTATCCTTCCACGCTAGCACCTATTTATCGAGTGTGCTTACTTTCTTTGTGCTTTTTGGACTGAGCATGGACCATCGACATCGTTGTAATTCGACGGCGGGCCAAAGTATATATTTCCAGAAGAACCGGGTCAGGGACTTGTTACACGTTGATGCTCGTTCATGAACAAGGCTAGCAGGCTGGCTCGGGGGCGCTTTTCGGCCTTACTTTTGTAACGAAAAAGGATTCTCATTTGTACGTTTGTGGGAAATGAATAACGGAACGGTTCATCGGGCACGAGAGCAATTCACAACCACTGGCAGAGCAAAGGAGAAGTTGGAGTCATCAGTCATAGCCGTTTGCATTCAATTTCTCTTCTACCTTTTTAACCTCTACATGCTAATAGCTTTTTTTACCCATACATTACAACGGCGTTTTTGGAGTTACTCATGGGAGGAGTATCACACCCTCTATCTTATCGGGCGGTTACTCTGTCTAACATGCCTAGGTAGATTCTTATCTAGTCTTTGGCTTTCTTTTATTACCCTGAATCATCAGCACATTTATCAAGCTCTCTATTTACTTTTTTGCTCTTTTCTATTATAGTACTTATAAGTTTTATTAATCCGTGGTTTGTAAAAAGAAAGCATGGGCCTAGGAAGGAAGATCAGACAGAGGCAAGAAAAGGAATTGTTGGAGGGTATCAGATAGTAATTCCACCTTGTTAATAACAAGAGATACTTGAGTGTGGAAGATTCGAAGGCTGGCTGGCGAAAGCCCTCAGCAAATAGTCAATACAATTTTGTTACAAGTTAATCATTTGACTTTATCTCTTGATGTTTTTCCTTGATGTCATGCTTCGGCGGCGGCGGCGACGTTGCTTTGTTTGAGAATTCCTGTTTCAGGTCCTCGTTCTTTCCCCATTCATCTCATGTACGTCGGTTACTGATCTCATTGGACCTAGGTACGTTCTCGTTGATAGGTACACGTACAAAATGTCTAATTACTAATTGCCGATTGGGACCCCTTTTTGCCCCCTTTGCCGTTTTGTTTTGTCTTTGTTGATGAGCAAGCATGTACGTACCAGGTAAGTACATCAATGTTAGAATTTTCTCTGAGCTATGTTTGATGTTTCGACTCTCCTCCTAAATTCGTCTTTGTTGAATTAATAATCCAAACGCCCATTGTTTGTTACTTATCCGACCTTCCGCTTTTCCGATCCTTCTTTGTGCTTTGGAGCAGTAAGGTAGGGAGGGGCAGGAGCAGAGAGCTGTTGTATATTCGCCTGTCCTGGGCTGTTATCTCCGTGTCTCGGTGAATTTCCCGGGTCTCTCTGATCGGCTTCGGAGAAGGTGAGCGAAATGTTAACAAGCAATACGGCGGCGACCTTCCCAGCTCGGTAAATCGGCGAGGTCAGGAATTGAGGTGCTCAACTTTTCGTACCTTTCTTCTCCCTTTGCTTGCTATGAGCATGGGGTAAGGCATATCAGTACGTGTAAAGATGTATTCCTAAAGAAGATTCAGCCATGTGGACATAAGGAGGCGATCGATGGGTTGGTGGATGTTAGTGATAATATTCCTTTCCGTTGGGTGGTTGAGGCCCTTGCCGCCTCGGTCAGAGAAGTCGATCCACCGTTCATGTCGTAATCGTACGGATAACTTTAACCTATAGGCCCTATAATACGTATTTCGGTTTCGTATTCTTTGGGTCTCACTCAAATTTGTTTACTTCCATTCTGTGGCAAGGTTGGGTTCATCAAGAGGTGGTCCCTTGACGTCATGGTATCCCACCATGATGGTAGAGTTGCAGCCAGACCAGTTGACATGTCAGACCGTTACGTTTTGATGATTGATCCGGTCATCTCACCAATCTGGTCACCTGGACCCTGATTTTGGCTTTTTGGCGCCGGGATCCGAGATTCCGATCATATGGTTCAGGATATCCACAGTACACTACCCTACGACTGGAAGGTTTGAAGTGCCACTCAGTGGCATGATATGACGTTAAGTATCGTACTGTGGCACATTTCTGTGGGTGATGGAAAGGGTTTCCATCCAAAGTCCCAACCCTTCCACGCCTTCTTTCTCTTCCCCACATAATTAACTTCTTCCACGGGTGCTTCTCTCCGTGCTTCTAGAAGCCAGCCAGTTCGGCAAAGCCAAGCCGAGTACGTAATGTGGCCCAGAGAAGGACGACAATACACACGTAATAGAGCCGAGGCGCATGCAACAGGAAGGTGTTGCCCGGTCTCATCACCGCGATGCTGACTCGCCCAAGATGTCTGTCTCGAACCTAGGTGCGGACTGTGGACGTAGATGTATGTACCTACGATGTTGGAGCTACAGCAGAATAGGTAGGTATCTTAGGTTCTTGAGTCCCGTAGACAATGTACGTACCCCCGCATGTATCTATGCTGTCCGGCTTCATGACAGGTCATCCGCCGGGGTCGTGGTTTCTCGGACCGTCCTCTAATCCAACAGAGGTTCGAAGGAGTATCATGATGGAGCATGCTTATGCTATATATAGACCTGATAGTTGAGGAAATGGGTGGAGGAGAGATTCTCGTGTCGTGATATGTATTGCAAGACCGAGATGGTGTAGTAGTGATATATAAAAGGTCAGAAACATGATGGGTGAACGGAATAGGATAGACTCGGCGAGGTATGGCAATAAACACAGTGACTGTGGTGCTATTCCCAGCTTGGAAGTATCTCGACGACCGGGCCTGTAGAAGAGTCCAGTAAGCACAAAAATGGTTGTCCGTTGGTAGAATGACATCTCATTGTCATCCCCGCCTACCCACCCTTTCCCCGGGTTTCTCTACATGTGTATGTCAGCAGCGAGCCGAACGGAAATGAGATTCAGGTCATTGCAACACAACTTGCATGTGTTGTTACCCGTGTATGCACAATTCGGCAAGATCAACAAGTTGAGTGTTAGTAGCTAGTTCTAGAAGACTGCAAACTGTCGAATTAAAGGCAATAAACTAAGAAAGGCCCTGACCGGTCAAGGTTGTCTACACTTATAACGACAAACCATGAGCTTAGAGTTGTGAGAACAGATGTTTGTCCATGTATCAGTATCAGCATCGCTGTTCCTATATAGCACTGTGACAGAAACCCGCGTGAGAAGAGTCCACACGCCATGAGTAGCCGCCTACCTAGATGGTTGACTTGCCCAGACGAACTATAGAAATAGTATATACCTATATGTGTAAATCAGCAGCTCTCCCATCCATCACGCTAGCCCTTCTTCCAACTACCAGACAAAAACAACCCAAGGAATCCTAAGTGGATACAATCAAGGCGCCCTCCAAAGCTCTCTTGACAACGAAGAGAGTATACATATTGGCGCCTAATATACAGGCACTACTCTTGTTGGGATAAATGCCTTGACTGGATAGTCTAGACTGGAATAAATGGCTTAACTGGATGGAATAAATGCATTAACTGGCTCGAATAAATGCCTTGATTAGACTGAAATAAATGCCTTGATTGGCCTGGAAGAAATACCTTGACTGGACTGGAATAAATGCTTTGACTAGACTGGAATATATACCTTAACTGGCTCAAATAAATGTTCTAACTAGCTCGAAGAAATGCCTCGACTGGACTTCCGATATTGGAATAAATGCCTTGACTGGACTGGAACAAATGCCTTGACTAGACTTCCAATAATGGAATAAATGCCTTCGATTCGCTCGAATAAATATCTTCGACCGTCTTGAATAAATGCCTTGACTGACTCGAATAAATGCCTTAACTGGCCCGAATAAATGCTTTGACTGGCTCGAATAAATACCTTGACTGGTTAGAGTAAATGCCTTAACTAGGTCGAATAAATGCCTTAAGTAGGTCGAATAAATGCCTTGACTGGCTCGAATAAATACCTCTGGTCTGGAAAGTCAAATTGGACTGGTGCTTGTATATAAGAGTAGTGGTGCCTGTATATTAGGCGCCTATTTATTCGCTAACTTGATATCAAAAGGAGATCTGTCTTTTTTGAAGGGGCCGGGGGGTCTTCGCTCGAAAACAGCATCCTCACACGACCAATCCCGGATTCTCCAGTACGGTGCATTCGCTTGCACTCTCAGTGTATATAGAGGATGGAACATGACGCCGCGAGATCCGTCATGGCAGATGCTATGCAATGTTGTCTCACAGTAATTTCTCACCACCCCATGCGCTTATCAACCTATTGAAATAGGGTTGTCATCCTTCGCCTGTGCTGCCGCTCAACTCCCGCAGCACCTCGGTTCTTTCTCCTCTCCATCTTTATCCTCTCCATGGCAACGTAATGTTTGGCATCTCGGTACACTTGTAACCGATTGGGCCAATGGTCGCCGGGAACCAAACGGTTAATTAAGGCAAAGGGCAAGGGGGTATTTTGGATACATGTCATATCAAACTCTCCTCGAATCTGCAAATGGAGAGCGGCATTCATTGGTATATCACGCATCTGAGCAGAGGCGCCCTAGAGGGCTCCATTCAGAGGTGCACCGATGTGGGCAGCGGCTTGGTGAGCTAGAACAGCTTGTGCATCGGCCTGTTGGCACACGCCGGTGATGATGCTCTGCTCCTCGGCGGATAGGTGGGATGTAAGGGTGGTGTAGAACTGCGGTTGTTCTTGTTGCAATTCTGCTCAACATTAGCCATAGCCTAACCACACAGGCACAGCGAAAAATAAATGGCCGCTGTTTGGCGGGGCTCTGCACCAAATTCCGGCCATTCTTTTTTCGCTACGTCTGCCACAATGAAAGGGCCAGATACTTACTCATGAGTGAGCTTCGGAAGGCGGTGTAGGGGTCAAGCTTGTCGAGAGGCGACTCGAGAAGGACGCTGTCCTCGCCAAGCTCCTCCTCGGACATCTCAGCTTCAGCAGAGCCGAACTTTTGTGCCTGATTTAGATGTTCGTTAGCAAGGTTCCGGATCTGAAGCATCCTTGTGTCAACTCAGCTTGACAAGGAGGTACGTCATGGCGATCACTCTGTGGGATCTTACCTCCTCGTTGAGGAACTCCAGGTAGGCGGTGCTTTCGTCTTTGGCATCGCTTGTTTCCTCTTCCTCGTCTGCCTCCTCGTTCCAATTTCCATCATCGCCCGCCCACTCTTCATCGTCATCGTCGTACCCGTAGCCTCCAGATTCGAGATGGAAATCATCCTTGAGAGCTTCTTCGCGGTTCTTCATGGCGGCTGGGAGGGTGCTGAAGAGGGTAGTGATGCCCTGAAGCAGTCTCGGCCACCCAACAGACACGCTGGCAGGGATCTGGTCTGCTGGGATATTCAGCAGCGATACGATAGCCATGATGCAGAGCTTCTTGTCGTGGACACGCGAAAATGAGGTCATGCTGCCAAACCAAAGGCTGAAAAACTTGTTGGTCCAGCCTTGCAGTTCGAGAGCCTGGAGCGTGAGGATAGGGTTGTAGTATATGGCGTTGATAATCATCTCCATGAGATGAATCCTGTAGGACTTGATCTTGACTTCTTGCGTCGCGAGCACACCCATCGCCATGGTTATGAAGCCCTGGACGCAGCCGTCGATGTGACCGCGGAGACTGAGCATCATAGCCTCGGCGAGCTTGCAGGCGCAGATCCTATCAACGCCGCCAACTTTGGCGTCCGTGAACATGTCTGACACCATAGAGAAGAGCGCTTCGACATATTGTGGGCTCTGAGCAAGCTGTGGTGCGCCATATTGGACGAAATTGTCCAGCGCGGGCAGCATGTCCTCGAGGTAAAGCTCGGCGCCGGACTTGAAAGTGGCATGAACCAGCTCGAATGCTTTCCACATGGTCGGAGATATCTGCTTGGCTGCAAACGTGCAGCTATCAATGATCTCAAAGACTTCATTGTAAAGGTCGTATAGCTTGTTCTCTAGAGTAATCTGGATGACGGGCATCAAGACCCCTTCGATATGCAGGAGCACATCTGGCGTGCTCTCGAGTGTCAGGATTAGAGTACCGATGGTCTGCAAGACACCCAAAGCCGTGATGCTCTTGTCGTCCAGGAAATCTCCGTAATCGTTATCCAGATCATCTCGCTTCTCGTTGTTCTCGAGGAGCTCCCTGACAATGCGGAGGTAAGTGTCACGCAACTGCTCGCTAAGGGCTACGGCGAAAGGAGTGAGTTCGGTGGCGAAAACCTCGACAAAGTCCTCCATGACATTGGCCAGGGCATCAATATCGGCCTCGTTGGCCAGTTTCAGAAGCTGCTGCATGATGGTAGGGATACTCTGTTGCATGCTTGTCCTAATGATGTCGTGTCTGATCAGGGGTTGGAGGGCGAGAGCGGCAGTCACACGGACTGGAAGCTTGTCATCAGCCATGCAATCCAAGATGTGGCGATAGATGGCCAGGAGGTTGTTCTGGTCCTTGAAGTTGAGCTGCTCGAACTTTTCAACCGTGTCACAGGCCCGGGCCCTCAGGAAGCCTTGCGCATTGGTAAAGTCGGGGAAGACATAGCGGACAAGGAAATACTCGACTTGGTCGGCAATTGGCGACTTCTTGCTCAAGATCACAGGGGCGAGAGTGCCGATCATGCGAAGGGCACCCTCCTTGGCGATGTGGTTCTTCTCGGCTGGTGGGGCCAGCTCGTACTGGTTGACCACCTCATTGATGAACTTGAGAATCTCAAACGTCTGCTTTCTGCGCGCCTTGGTGAGTGATACCAGGAAATTGGTGGCCGAAACATCTGGTGCTGAGACCTCCTCATAGAAATTGAGCTTTCTATGCAGGTACTCCTCTGGCTCCTCCTCGAACTTTTCAATGTCGTCCTCGTCAAGACAGAGGACGGGGAAGATGAAATGAGTGACAAGGTTGGTTAAATGCGGCTTAAGATGAGTCCACATCTCCTTGGGCCGGATGCTCTCGTCCAAAAACACGATGGTGTAGGAGAGACACGGTCGGCTCAGCCATATCCTCTTCTCGACCCATTTCTCGATCTCGGCAAGGTAGTGCTTCAAGATCTCAGGCGCAACCTGCGCCGTGAACTCCTTGGCAAACCGCGTGTGGGATTCGTTTGTTCCTTTGTCCATCATGAAACTGCTGGGGCTTCCATATCTGATAAACAGCCGGTTCAGGTTGAAGTAGGCCCACTTCTTGGCCTTCCACCAGTGGTGGCGCTCACGCTCGGGAGGGTCTTCTTGCATAGCACTCGCCGGGATGGCTTTTGCAACCGTCTGCAAAAAGATGGCGCACCAACCGAGATTGACGGGTCCCTGCCGGAGGTAATCGTTGAGCTCGAGCCATGTGGCTTGCTTGTAACACTTGAGGGCAATGTGCAACATCTCGCCAGCTTCGTCACTCTCCTGGTTGACCAGCTCCTGGGCTATTACGAGCAGTCTGGGGAAGCTGGCCTCAATGATCTTGTCGAAATGGACCCTATTATCACCATCGCTCGACTTGAATCTGTAGGCCCGGCAAATGGCCAGCAAGCACTGGAGACCGGCCAGCACATGACGGGGATCGTTGGTGTTTAGAAGCTGGAGGGTATAGTCCATAAATGTTGGCCATCTCTCGGGAAAGTCGAAGTGAAGGATACGCTGGAGAATGGGAACAAGCTGGTGTCTGACCAGGTTGGAGGACCCAGCCAGGATGGGCAGTAACCGGTCGCGGAAGCGTGCCTTTGCGTCATCGGGGATCAGAGAGTCGACGGGATAGTGGTCTTGCTGGTGCCACGCGCGGTTTACCCGATTTTTCAAGTAAATAACGGCTGGAGAAGAGTCCATGTCAGTGATTCTGCCTGTGGAGGGCAACTTGCTGCCTGCAAGATGTGATGCAAGCGGGTCTTATCATACTCGGGAGTTGGAGGTTGGAGTCCTCGGACTGGATAACATCGAGGAGAATATCGGTAAATGAGGATGAGGCTTCGGCCTGGTTGCGGAGAAAGACGTGTTAGCGACGAACGCATCGAGAAGACACCAGACTTGGAACAACAGAATCGATCGCGCCGCAACGACAGCCAGGACAAAATGGGATGAAGCCAGACGTACCCTCTTGAGCTCCAGCTCAGCCCGCTTTCGAGTGTCTGCATCGGCGTCGAGCGTGGCAGCAATACAACTTCGAATGGCGGCGGGATCCATCTTGGGCTGTTGTCAGACAGCTTGTCGCATCAAAATGCCGGGCTGGACAGCTGCGGGAGGCGGATGTGATATTCTGTTGCAAGGAAGGGGGAACGAGATGATCCAGAATCCAGAATCCAGAGGCGAGATTGTCGAAGTTGTCGAGGGGTTGTTGTGCGGTGGGAGAGCTAAAAAAAATTTGGGCCACAATCTGTTGTGGTTTCGTTAGCCCCATACAGTGTGCAGGGCCGCAGTGCCTGTCTTTGTCGGCAACACACCGGATGGCGGGGCAATCTGGGCAAGGGTTGCAACAGACATTTGGATACAACAGACTGGTTACGGGTTACGGGTTACGGGTTACGGGTTACGGTTTACGGTTTACGGTTTACGGCTCTGCGCCAGTGCACTTGAGGGTTCACGCTGTGTAATCTAGCGACCGTGGCAGCCGGGCACAGTTCACTTGTCAAGACCGCCGCACTTTCCCGCTGCGGCGGCCGTGGCACTTGCTTCCAAGTTGACTTGATGCGGACTGTGGAGGGGCAGCCAATGTGTCGAAGGAAGGGAGGGGTCACGAAATGTGTAAATACGGTACTAGTGTAAGTATAGGGTGGATACCCCGTACAGCACTTGCAAGTGGAAGACTGGAAGAAGGTTTCGCGCTAAGGACAAAGGATCGAGAGGTTCATCGGTATCCAGAAAACTGATAAGACTTGGTTTCGTCCAGGAGTTAGATTAGGTTGTGTTATTACCTTCAGGGCTGTTTGAAAAAGAAAAGAAAAAAAAGACCACAAAAGCGGTATTTCGGACGAGAACTAAAAGGAGAGACAGAGACAAGATTAAGGAAGATATCATACCAATACGGATACAGTTTTCAGATCACATGGGGCCACACAACCATACAGAGCATGGCTGTCTGAAAACAGCGCCCCCTTTCCGGGCAGTTTTTCCCCGGATGTGTCTGATAGAAAGGTAGCCGCCGACGCCAACATCGGTTGGCTATTTTCAACTCATCATACATCCTATTTAGGGCGCCGTTCAGCGCTCCTTGGACGTTGTTGTTTCCACCTTTTCTCTAATTTTCAGACCCCTTAGTCTGTTTCCTCTTGATTGCAACCCAAAGTCCGAGTCCGTTCACACAGAGCGCGTTATTACACGTGTACTAAGTCCTTGGGCCCGAGATGTCGACGGCACAGTAGGTCTGCTCGATCCTTCTTGCCTCCTGTTCAAGAGACAACGGATCCCTGACTTGGCTGGCGGAAGTGCCAGACCTCGAGGAGGACTGGTAATGGTGGTGTCGACGAGAGCCCGCAAAGTTCCAATAAAGGACATTGCACCACCTTGATCTCTGGGTTTTTTTGCAAGCCGTGGCTGTCCAAGATACGGACTCTCTCCAGAGTGAGGACTATATTTGATTTCGAGCTCCCGGTGGCTTGCATCGACATGATGGAAATCGTGGAAATCAAAACAATACTTGTAAGGGACCAACAAAAATTTGGCCGATGTTAACCCCCGGATCCCATCAGGTGGGATATCGGGTGCCATGCCCTGAAGAGCATTGAGGGGTTGCCTGCATTTGATTTGCGTGGTGTGCGTGGCCAAGATGGTCCATCCTTTTTTTCCCCCTGTCGAGGGATTAGGCGGTCTGGGTTGGACAAAATATCATGTGCGTGGGTGCGTGAGGTGTGTGTCACTGTTGCCATGCCCTCTTCTCAGATTCTGTCTGTGACCAAAGAAAGGACAAGACTCGATCTTGTTTCTCCAAATTCCCATCCATGGTTCAACCTGGAGCAAAGGCGGTGACGGTGGTGACCACGAGAGGCCATCCAAGAACCAATCTTCATTTCCCAGGTACACCCTTCCAGCTTTACAAGTCTTGTTGCCAATCTCGTTTGGTCTCAACTGCCGTCCAACAGCCCAGTGTGAACGACGATACAGTGTAAACTGTAAATGGTGTTTCGACTGGTTTCGTCAGTTACGCCAAGACCCTCAGGCAGAACCCGAAAGATATACCTTACGGTCTTACAGATACGGATACCGAAATCCGTATATACAAATCCTCAGCCGTATCTCGTGCCATCCAATCCTCCTCCTTCCCTTCATGTTTCCTCGAGGTCACCCATCCATCGACCCCAAACCATGCCAATGTCCCACGTTTCGCCATGGGCCTGGAACTTCTGGGGGGACCGCGCTGAGAAGCGGCATGTCCCTGAAAATCACACCTCATGGCAAAGTATGTATGTACCTGCCTTTATCATATGCTTCTCCTCGGGACCGCACGCAGCGAGAAAATGGAACAGACCACCATGAATTGAGCCCCTTGTGCAACATTACTTTTCTGGGGCTGAAGGTTGTGTTGTCGTAGCGACTGCCATCATCCTGACCGAGGCCCATTGCAGTGGTTGTTGTTTTATCTCTCGATAATGGATGATATCCGTATGCCCATATTACCCGAATCTCAAATACCATACTTCACGGTATAATAAACCAAGCAGTGGCATAATCAAACAGAGTCAGTTTCCAAATACACACCGCTGGCAGGTAACGACACAGAACTCCTGCAATCTGTCAGCTTTTCCCCCAAGTGGCCGCATTCATGCCTCCTACACTTGGTTGGCCCTTTCAACAAAAAGCAGTCTGGCACCTCGCCTGTCAAGACATCATAACTGACAAATCCCAACAACCCCTTTTCTTTTAAAGTTTGGCAATAATCACAAATATCCTGTCTTGTTTGCCCTTTCCAGCGGGATCCAAGTAAGTACCGGATGTGGATATGGGACGTGTATCATAATCCGCGGCGGGCGCGTGGTTGATATGAAATTCTTCCAGCTCACATATACCCATGGTACCATACTTCATTCCTTGTTCTGAAAATTATCGGTTGTCTAGTATTCCTCTTTACAAATCACGAGGCCATACATGAGAAGACCCCGGAAAATGGCCCTATCAAATCTCATACCCAGATGCCTCGAGCACACAGAGTAAATATCAACAAGAAAAAAACAACAGCACGTGGACCTCTTGACTTTACCGCCCGGCTCTACTATACCCGTGTGCCGTACTCACGTTCAATTACCTTAGCGGATAGACTGATTGATGGATCCCTCGACTCACATTGGGCAGCTACAGTATAATATCCATGCCATCTATCATATAAAATTAAAAGAGGCTAAATAATATGATAAATCGCTCCAAGACGTGAAGCCAAAAACAAACCATTGCATTCAAGTGTTATGAGAACTCTTATGATACCACCAGCCAGTTTGGCCAACTATCATGCTCAGCAAGAGATACCCACCCAGAAGACTCCCAAGTTAATACTCGATTTAGAACCACCAAGGTATCCTCGCTACAATGAAAATAAACTCAACAGAGATCGCTAACACGGGGTGGATGATCTCATTGCAATGGACCAGAATTCAAGGCCCGTAGAGAAAGAGAAAACAGGGTGCCATCGTATCGTTCATGGTTGGTTGTGTCGAAAAACTCGTCTGTTACAAACAAAACCTGTGCTCACAGCCGGCCTGTTCACGATAGAGTTTGGTAGGTAGGTAGGGTTAGACGCTTCCTTCCTGCCTTCAAGCTACCTACCTACCTAGATATCTATCCCATTCCCAGCCTTAACTGACTGATGTACATTACAAAAAACCCGCAAGAACTGACACGACAAACAGGGAAAAGCTGAAACCGTACAGACGGACGTCGAATCAAAAGGTGAATCTAAAAGAAAACGAACCCGCAAAAGGGTTTCATATCCAGCCGGCCTTGCTAGCCAGCTCCTCCTCTCACCGCGATGCTTGATTAAATTGGAAATCTTGGATTCTACTTCCTGACTGAGATCAGAATACGATGACACAAGTTGAAACTTGAGCCCAATACTCCAGATCCAAGCAGGCTCCCAAAAGCGGCCATGATCTTACTTGAGAGCGAAAGAATAGACACGAGATGCATGACAAAAGGTGTATAGTTGAAATATGATTGCGTGAATACAATGGACGTAACCAATACAATGGACATAACTGAATGGACAGTGCAGAACTTGGTCACATCAATGTTGGCTTCTGGTATCTCATATTGTTCACGACAAAAAAAAACATTCAATAAAACATGTTGTTTCTGTGTTGCCGAGCTTGGAAAGAGATAGCCACCTACACGCGCAAGTAATCTCATGGGAAAAGACTCGAATAGACAACAACGTATGCAAGTGTCATGTGAGTTTGCTTCAGAACATCAAATGCCCGACGCAAAACACAATTATATTAGGAATAGACCGGTACAAACATGAAACGCGAACGCTCAAGAACAATAACATGCCACCCATACCCAAAGTCTCTCTATAGGCCAGCTCATGAAACCTCGCAGCAGACAAAATAAGGAAAGTAACACCAGATCAAGCAGATACCACACCCAAACACCCAATATACCAATGATGATGACCATGACAGACCGCTAGGCAGAGAAAGAAACTCGCTCAAAATAGATAGCCTCCTGGACAAGGTTGCCCGTTCATTCCAGACAGCGCAAATGAGACCAACAAAAAACCACAGAACAGGAAAGTGCAACTCCATCAGGATCTGATCAACCAGGCAAATGGTGGTTAGCCTCGACAAAGACAATGACGGGGATCCACATCCAGTGTAGACAGCGTCGAAAGGTGACGGTCCAAGGTGGAGATAGACATAGGACAATCTTGTGGCCACAACGTTGAAAGCCCAAGAGTCTGGGATATCGAGAAAACCGAGGGTAATAAAGCAAGATGTCAGGCTTACCATACATTGTGTGATGCCTGGCTTGAATCGTCTCTCCATAAGGATGCCAAAGGACATATGGGTAGTCTGATCCAGTCTAGGTCCATGCCCTGATGATTCAAGGGTGAAATTGTCGCAAACAGTTTGGAATAATAATAGTGGTGACTCCTTTGGGCTCCATCCTTGTTGGCTGGGGCGCAGCGCGCTCATTCTCCTTGTGGGTAATCCTTATGGCAGACGGATTGATAGTTGATTGATATTCCAGGCTATTCGGGTAGACAGCGAGCTGCCGGGTAATCCATGGTTGCACTAAAATAAAACCTTTGCAAGCCCTGCAAGCTCCGTATGGATATTGTTATTGAAGTCCGGGTTTGTGTCACCATGAGTCATCGGCCTGAATGAGAGCCATTGAAAAAGAAATCCTGTGAGGATGATCAGATCCTGGTATTCAAGGCCTTTGAGAAGCTCACTGGCAGACTGGAAATAAAATCCTGGGTGATCCGTCTTGACCATGGGTGGTCATGAAAGTCCTGACGGAGTGTTGAATCACATGAAGATGGCCATGCAAATGAAGAATGGCAAAGTCCGGGTTGAAGGGCCCAATCGGGAGGAGCCCTGGCTGACTGAATCAGATAGCAGCATACCTGCTCGATCTTACCGTCACGATGCTGGCTTGTAATCAAATTGTTGCCTTTGCAAAGTGCAAAGATGATCCAGGTCGAGTCTTGGGACTCGGACAATCCGCAGATGGTCATGGGAATCCTGCTCTGAAAACAGCAGCAGGTCGACCATTTCTGATATCCTGGTGGAAGTGTGTGGCCAATTCCGGGTATGATTCGTTTCCAGGAGGCCAGTGTGTGTCCATAATGGTCCAGGTCCAGAGGTATGTTCCAGTGTGATGGCTGCCGGGCATTCGAAATCCTTGATCCATTGCCTGTTCCGGGTCCAGTGGGAGAATGATGCTCAAGAACCATCTGTTTTGCGTTAGTGGGCTCAATGAAGAAACTCACTTGGGGTCGCCAGATATGGTAAAAGCCGTTGTAAGAAGTGGAGTAGCGCATTGTGATCCGCGACGGGGTCATTGATATATACACTCATCCAAAGCGCCAACTCACCTTGCTGTCCGGACGTTGGTCTTTTTTTGACTTTGGTCTGGGCAAGACAAAATAGTGTCCATGGCAAAGCCCGGGATGTTAGCAAGAGAAACTCCTACTCCCAGATGGTGGAATGGTTCAGGGAAAGACGCGTATCAAGGCTGAACGTAGTTCCGAAAGCCGTTCCGGACAGCAAAGGAGGCGAGGCGGTCATCCGCGAAGTAAAGAAAACAAGAAAAAGATATCCCAGATTGAGTCGCTTTCTTTTCCCAATTCCAGTGCAAAGTTGCGGACCGTGGTATAATGCATCTCTGTAAGCCCTGCCTCTCTGTATTAAAACGCGCAAACAAGAAGAAGAAAAGAAAAAGTATCACACAACGACTTTCTCATCCAGAGATGAAGAGTCGTTCAAAGGCGCCAAAGTCCAGGAGGTGCCGTCACCAGGAAGAACGCCGTCTTTGGAATATGGCCAGAGTCCCGGGAAGTAAGAAAAGTCCTGGAATGTTGGAAGCGCCGAGTTGAGCCGCCCGAAGGAAATAGTCATGATCCAAAAATATGTCATCAGAGAGAGCGATGCGACTTGCAGCTCTGGGGAGGTATGTTTCAACCTCGTGTCCTGTCCAGGTAGGTCTATCCATGGGATAATGTTCAAACAAGACGCAAGTTTGCCGGCACCTGGCAAAAGGAAAACAATCCGTAACTCCGGTGGTCCGAGGCATTAGCAAAAGCATTAATAAGAACAACTCACGAGACTCGGCATCTCGCTGGGGTGAGTCCTGGGAATCAAGAGTCGTCGGAGAGCAAGCTGTCAGCCCAAGATTAGCGGTGGCGTTGTCTCGCCGAGTGTCTGTTGTCGTCGCGATCATGGTCTGAGCGGTGATTGCGGTGGTCTCGACGGTCCCCTCGTTGTTCTCTCGGCTCGGATTCTCGGCTATGACGTGGGTTCGGAGGTCCACTGGTCGCAAGCTGGGCCGGGGTGTTACTCGTGGATGTGGAAGGAGGCAGAGCAGAAACCTCATCGAACTGGCTTTCCAGGACGCCACCGTACCCCGTCCGGGGTTGTTGTGCACCTGCAGGGGAACCTAAGTCATCAGAGGAAGCCGCGGTTGGATTTGTTGCTACATTATACGCACCACGGCCTAGAAAGGGATCGTTGGAGCTCGTGGCAGCTGAGGCGTAACCGTACGGATCACCCTGGTCCGGGTACACTGGAGCTGCCACTGTCGGAGCATACAACGATCTGGAAGCGGCGGCAGACGACACGCCAAGAGGTCTCGCAGGCCCTCCCGAAGCCACATAACCGGGCGTGGCCTGGTAGTTTGAGCCGTGCACATAGACATTGGGATCCTGGCCAAACCCAGCAGGCATAGCTGGTGGAGGCATTCCTGGATACCTATCTGCGCCAGTTTGAGGACCTGGCGAATATTGCGCTGGAGGATTGGGAGGATACGCATAACCCTGACCAGGGTACTGGTTCGGAGCGCCACCTAGAGGAGGCTGTGGAGGATAGGCACCGGTAGGATAACCGGCCGTCGGCACCGGGTATTGGGGAGCAGGGTAGCCACCGGGAGCCTTCACTGGGTTAGGAGGATAATCAATGTCCATGGCCATTCCCGCCGACGGATAGGTGGTCTCGTAATCTTGGACTCCGCGTTCCTGGCGGTTCTTCCATGTGTTGTAGTCTTGTCCTCGAGCTTGCTCGCGGGAGCCTGTGGGCGAGTTAGAGTTTCTCATACTGCCGTTCATTTGACTCGAGTGCGTTGTACCTCCGCCAGTTCTCGAGGCCGCCCGCCTTTCTTGTTCCCACCGAGCCGAGTCGGCTTTGAGATCCTGAATCATTGCCTGCACAGAAAGATCGAGACTCAGCATGAGAACTCCACATCTCGTTTCCTGCTCTGGTCATCTTCACTCACTGAGGTTAGATTTCGATACGCCGTGATGAAGTAGCCTTGGATAACACGTCCGTCGGGAGACTGAAATAAGAGTGCGAGTGTAAGCAGAAGACCCATGGGCGCAGAGACACCGTCAAGAAATCGTGATGGAACGCCTTTACCTCGTATGTGCCAGGTCTTACTAGCGCGTCGTTCCCGAGATATCTGCAAATGTCTGATGTGATGACTTCACGATCTATCCCGTCGCGAGGAACAAAATACTCATTTTGCCGCGCCGAGGCTGCCGATGCCGAAGGCGGGTTCGGCCTGTTGTTCTGTCTCGCGGCCATTGCGCTGTGTGGTTTGTGGTGCGAGGTTGGGAGGAAAATGACGAGAAAAAAGTCCAGAAGGTGGAAAGGGGAAACAGTGCACCTTGGGTGTGAGGCTTGGGGATGGGGGTTTAAAACGGGAAGGGGGGGGAGAAACCAGCGGCGCAGAAGGAGCAGAAGAAGATTGAGCAGGAAAAGGTGGAGGGGGAGGGGGCAGAACGGGCAGTGGGTGATGGTCGAAGAAATGGGCAGGGGCAGGAGAGCACCTGGCGCTTGGGTTGGGTTGTCAGAGTGTGGGTCTTGGGAGGCCAGGTTCAGAGGTCTTCGCTCTGCAGCCTGGTACGGAAAGACGGAGCGCTGTCACTGGACTGGCTGGGACGTGATTCTACCGGAGCCAAGCGGATTGCGAGGCGAGAACAACGTCGTTGACTGGCCGTATCATGTATGTCGACGGCGAGATTTTGGTGACTGCTCCTTCTAATAGTGCTATGTATACTAGCTGGTATCTCACGGATGATGCATCACGCCTGACTGGCGCCTTGCATACCTACGTATAGGACGGACGTCAAAGTACAGCGCAAGGAGAAGTACTCTACGTCTCCGTCTCCGTCCACATCGCTGCCAGCCCCCAGCTATAACGGCCAAGGACAGATCTTGGTGGAGTTTGCCTCCGTTGGGCAGCGTCTGTCCAACTTGAAGCCCAAAACGGCGGGTCCCAGTTGGCCGGAGTGAATGGTCTCAAACCTGTGCCGGTTCCCATTTCACACTAGCGTGGTAAGGCGGGAAGATTATGGCGGCGTCTTGACTGGTTGATCGGTCTTCGAAAGCTCCATATCCACCGTACAGTACCAGGTACCAGTGGATAACGATACAACTTTGTCCTGTGTCGCTTGCGCAGCCAGCTGGAAATACTTGCCACTACCGCTGATCAGCCAATCAATAGAGACTCAACTTGCGCGCAGGTGGAGATACGGTGTCGTACCTTTGAACGAGAGAGAGAGAAGAGACGACGACGACGGAGCTGGGGATAACGGGGTTGTTGTTAAAGTTACCTGTACGGACAACCAGTGAGTGGACTGGATGACGGAAGAGTCCAACCCCCCTGCTTTTTGCCCTCCCCTTGGCCAGAGTCTTCCAGTGAGGTGTGCAGCTGAAGTGGTTGTGGAGGCGGTCTCGCTGTGGAGAAGAAAGCATCGTGGGAACACCTGGTTGGTTCCTGCCTTTACACTCCACCCCTGGTTTGTTTGTTAGCTTGGTACTGGCGATGGATACAAGACAAGGGCTAGAAATCCAATAGAAATATAGTCGTTAAAGCTTAAGAACTTTATAAGCTTGTACCGAATCTAAGTTGATATCTGTTTTCTACTGTTTTTCTGGTGTTGTCGAGGTGTGAGTGAGCTAAAGGTACAAAAAGTGGAAAATATATGGGGCGAAGTCTCGAGCTAACAATCAAACCAGGGGGGCACTGTACACGTAGAGGTGGATTGGTCCATTCTGAGAGGGGGCTTCCCTGCGTGGCCTGCCGACCGTCACCGACCACTGAAAAGGGGAGATCAGCCCCTCCAAAGGCCTAAAGGCGGAGCAAAGCCCATGGGAAACGGGAAGACAACACCACTGCAACACAAAGCGGCTGGGACTGTTTGGTGAATGAGTCTGATGACGAGGGAGAGTCCAAACAACAGGCTTGATGGCAGTGATGATAAGTAGCTGGCGGACTACCAGCTTTTTTTCTCGTCATCGGAGGCAGCTCTGTTGAACTCGACCGTGTGACACTCCCGAGGCTCCTCCCTCCAAGAAATGTTCTGTCCCAGAAACCGCAGTCGTGAAGAAACGGAGGAATTTGGTACCACCAGGGTAGGGACAAGAAAACGGAGGGCGACCGGCCAGGCTTTGAGCTCAGTTTTCTACATCGAAACATTCACTCAACTCGACAGCAGTCCAATCATCGTCAGCACAGACAGCGAGAGACGTGAAGTGGGAGAGAAGCTGTCACCAATGACTGCGAATCAAATCAGTTGACTTGCATCCACGACCGTTTCCTTTCAGCGACCAAAGAGAATTGCCGCCTGGTGCACGAAATACAAAACAATGCCGTCAAAAACGCTTCGGTGACCCATTTGGGCAGTCAACAACAAGTGGCGGAAAGGCCTCAACCAGGAGGCCCGAAAGATCAAGAATATCGTCCATCACGAATTCCGGAACCAGGATGGGATTCGGAACGATAATTTCTTTTACGACGGGCATGATAGTTGATTGTTCTGGTGATCTGAAAAGAACACCATGTTCCGACTGACCGCTCCAACTCAAGCTGGTGCGCAGTCACCACAAGGCACCAAACTCTGCCTAACAAGGAACAACAGCAGATTGTCCGATGTTGTGTGGTCTGCTGTGTTCGAATTTCGAACCGTGATGTGAGATAATGGTCATTAGATTAGGGTTGTGCCCATGGTCCGGAATGGTCGTCCAATTTTGATGTGCATGCGAACCTACCAAATCATGTCTGGCCTTTGCTCTGTTCCGCGCATATCCATTGCGTCGGGCTAGCGAATTTTGCGTCAGGTCGTATGCTAGACTCAGAAAAGGATTGGAAGCTGGCGAAAGTTTTGGCAGAAGATCGGGTATCAATGCATCTGAAAGCCCAACCCTCTCCGCATGGAGGGGGGCGAATTATGTAACCAATCAAGGCCAGCCCTGCCTCCCGATCATGACCTGTGACAGCAAGGCAGATGTTTGCCTTGACAGCCGGAGTCCTTTTACGCTTGTTCCTGGCGACGCCTTCTATCAAAATGGAACGGCCGCTGCAAGTCAAATCCAATGTAACTACTAGAAAGAGAAAAAATCGCATGCATCAGCTTTCGTCAGGAACATGACACATGGATCGTCTCCATCATCTGCCCAATGTTGGGTTTATCTTCGGTCTTATTCCCAGTAGAATCCCTCGTCCAGCCTCAACATCTACTCGCAGCCATTCACAACTTCATATATCACAGTCCAACGTTGAGAATGTCCGGGTGTTCCCAACAGATGGCCTGTATGACCACAGGATTGACTTCAAAAGCTTGCTCCGTTTGGTAATTCCGGGCCTCTTCCGCGAATCGTCCCGACTCTGTGGTGTCCGAGAAGAAACACACTCGAGTCTCTGCTGCCATGTAGTATATGCATATTGGGGGAAAATAGCTTCCAGAGATCCCGGAAGTATCGATCTTGGTCCCCGAAGCGGCTTCTGTACGAGTTCGGCATGTCAGAGCGCGTATGCAACACGGGTTCTTGAACCACTCGACCACCGCATCATGGCCGGTTCCTGATATTGCAGATGTGCTGGGGAAGCGAGCAAATTATGAGAACAAACCGGGGTCATATCTTGCATATCGGATGAGTCTTCCAGCAGAGATAATTAGCCAGCGGCCAGGGAGATATGGGACCAAGATGCACCCGATACCTCCTCTTTCTCTTCCTGCTGACACGACTGCCACCATCCGAGGTCAGAATATTTATTATCGGTCCACTTGAGTCGTCCACCTCGAGCCCCTATCGAGGCAAGCCTTCCGACTAGAGGTGGTATGCATGGGATAAAGCCGTTCAACCAAATTTTAGCTTGCTCTGGCCGCGTTCGACCTTCTTCGGTCGTCCTGGCCGCTTCGAGGAGGATGCCGCGCCTTTTTGAGTGGTACTGCGTGATGTCGATGCAGCAGTGGCTTGCTGGTCAGCAAATGCTGGCCTGACACGTTCCTCGTCCTGGAGATCTTTGGCAAAGTGCCAATCTTGGTGGCTCTGGTATTCCTCCGGGTCTTCGAATCCAGAGTTGCATCGCGAACACACGTAAGTGCAGCTCGTTGTCTGTTGCTGATTGGCTTGACACAGATCTGTCTCGTCAGAGTTAAAAGGGACAGGCGTCGTCCTCAGGGCCATGTTGCCCGACGCTTCACCGCTCTGCTTTTGTTGGGGCACGCTTTCAGCATCATGACTCGATTCAGCACCTTGAGATGTTGCCCTCTGCATGAAGAATCGTTGTATGCCGTCGTCAATGCGTCGGCGCTTCTCAGATGGATGGGCTGTGCTGATGTCGCTCTTCGCTGCTGCGGAGGTCTTGAGGCCGGCATGGTTGAGAGCCTTGGCCTCTTCCCCCTTCACTAGAAAAGCCCCGATCCCCAAGTTACCGGTGACACCATCCTCAAAGCCTCCTACGCTCAGACTTAGGTTAGAGCATGGCCACACATTGCCCTCTTGGACAATCTGCCCGAGCAAGCTCTTGGCCATGTCGAATAGGACCTCCTCATCGAGCCGCCGACCTTGGGGTATGGGGGCTTGGCGGGACCGGGTTTGTGAACCATGACGATGGTGGAGGTTCATGGTTTTAGGCCGTCGCTTGTTTTCCAGTACCCCCTCCTCAACCAATCGGGAAAAGATATCACCAGAAAAGATCCGCAACCACTTCATGGCCTGTTCTGAACTGTTGATGTCGGGGCGGAAAGACTTGGCCGAAAGCATGGACTTGATCTGAGTTCGAGGATTCACTTCGCTCGAGTCAACTCCTCTGATGGTATTGTAAACCCATGTTCCTGTATCATCTCCCAGCTTAAGCTTGAGTTGCTCGATGGGAACAGGCAAAAGGCCCTCGATGGTGTCAGTCTCAAAGGTCTGAGTTATCTGCTCGCCTAATTTCCCGCCAAGGTTCCGGATCTTGGTAAATTTGAAGTCTGACAGGAAGTGCTGGATCGCCCGATTACGAATGACTGTCTGCTGGTTGGGCTTCTTGTAGGCAGAGCCCAACTTGCTGAGCATCTTGTTATTCGCTACGCCGCCGGAGCAAGTGTATCCAAGCTTATCTCGAATTGCTGCACGGACGTCGCGCACGATTTCCGACCCGATCAGGATTGCCACGTCGTCCCAGTCAGGATCCTCCTTTTCTGCATCCTCATGATCCAAATCCACCAGGGCATCGGCCTTCCAGTCCAGCGTGGAAACTTGAGGCATTGGAAGGTTTTCGGTTGGATCATCATACGGTGGTGGATCCGCGAGCTTGGGAAATCTCTCGAGCATGACGGCGTGAACATTGGCCGACAGGTCGAGAAATACCTCATCGATTGATGCCTTTTCCACCTTTTGTAGATGCGTCGGAAACTGATCTTTGACCAAAGACAGGATCTTCCGAGACTCCAGCCGGTAGGGGTCAAGAGACACCTTGTGAGTTGCCATGTTTGCTGCTGCATCAGGATGGTAGGCCCATTTTGCTTCGCCTTCTTTCCAAGTTGCAACATGCTGGCAGACAAGGTCGGGGCAGAGTTTTTTTGCTTCCGTCACATTGCAGTGACGACCGATCCCATGTTTCCGGGCGGGATAGTTGATGGCGATCAAGCCTTGCCTTTACTCGGTCAGCTAAATTGCGTGGCAGTGCTCATCTTTGACGACAGAATTGTTTACCATTGTTGTACTGCGAGCGGCTTATCCTCCGGTATCTCAAGCCGCAGCATCTCCACCTGGGCGTAGAAGCAATCCAGGTCAATGTGGGCAATGACCCTTAAAGGGCAGGACGTAGAAGAGGAAGCGAGTTGCGAAAGGTTGCGATATGTGAAGCGAGATCGCTTTAAGCCGGGCGCCCCGGCAGGGGACGATTCTCGGAAGTATCTGCGTGGGGATGACATCGGGACGGGAGGAGACAGGACTGCGGATACGCGAGGGAGAATGCAAGCAATGGTTTCATTTTCGGCGGTCGGTGGATGTTGGTGTGATGGGAGGCCGGGACTGTGAGTAGTTTGACGCGTGGTTCAGTCTCGAGTCGCGTCAAAGTTACGGATGAAAGTGCGGGGAGCTCGGAGCGAGCCATCACCGAGTCGGCAGTCCGTTGTGCCCCGCGTTCGTCTCCCCTCAGTGATGTCTGCCTCAGGTTTCCAAAATGAGCTCGCTGCTTTGTCATCCGTATTTTGTACCGTATACAAGCGTTCGATACATAGGAAATGTAATGAGGTTTCAGGGTTATGGATGACCTTCTGAGGTGAGAGTTCTGAAGAGATCTTTGAAATTAATTTAGAGACTAATTTTTAAGAATTTGATTTGATGTTTTCTCTTTTACCCTATTCTGCTGGCCATCAACAATTTCCTAGCCTCCGTTCAAGTGTTTTATTCTCATAAGCGCTTTCGCCGCCACGGCCGCAGATGAGGTCTCATCCCTTATTGTTTATCTTTAGGATGTAAATCCCACGCAGCTTTCCAGAGTGCTGGCTTCCGGTTTTACATCTGGAAGTGTCGAGAGCGATAAAGAAAACCCGTTATAATGAGTTATTCCCATGCTCCGAATATGGAGTTCTAGAACTGCCTGGCTGTTCATCTCATGATCTGATTAGTGATTACCCTCTCTCTCTGGTTGAACAGCCAACCAAGTAAGTGAGTGAGTGAACCATTTTCCAATCCTATTTGTGAGATTAGCCATTCTGGTGGGTAATTCTGTGAATAGACCATTTCCCTTTCTAGTATCCCGTCCCCGGCTGTTGGTGAGCAAGACCAGGGCGATGAATAACTCACATGCCCCATCAGGAATATCGTATTTGCACCAGGACTTACAAGAGTGAAGCTACCTTATCATGATTTCCATGATAATTCCACTGCTGTTCGACGTCTTGTCCTGCGATATTTTGATCTGAATCCTCCATGAGATGTATTTAACCTGTATGTGAGTCGACTGTCCCAAATCTCATTTGAGTGTGTAGGGGAAAGTCGTTGGTGGCTGGCTGGCAGCTCGATATTGCTGCCATTCTGGGTTTCCCGATCGGATGACTCGCAGATATCACGTAGATCCAAGCAAGGAATGGTCTCCATAGTCCATGTATTTGTAGTGATCTCTTGCATGAAACTATGCTCTCGGTCTCTCATTATCTCATTCTTTGCATTGCATGATACCTCCTTTAGCTCAAAACGACCTTACCTATTAAGGTGTGCCATGATCCTATTTGGAGGGTTGACGACTCACTCATAGCTGTGTGAGAACATTGGCTATGATTCTCTATGTTAAGGATGGCTTTATTAGATTTCACTCAAAACCGGAAGTTGAGACGGTAGGTTTTGTGTGGAAGCAAACCGAACCGGTGATGACCAAATCAGTCATCGAATTCCTGTTCAATGGTGATCTCGCTTCTGAGTGCAACTGTATGCTGTGGGCGATGTGATGCCAGATTGGGAAAGTTCAATGAGGGGAAGAGGATGCCATGGACACAGTTTCTATCATGAACAAGCAGATAGATGTCGACGGTATCACTGTCAAGATTTATATAGATGGATTAGTCTGGCATGTAAACCGTGACCTGGTGGGAGGGTGTGCTATGCCGGCAGCTCAAGCCAACTCCGATCCGGTTGATATATTGCATACAGTCCCACCAGAAACTTGCATGACGTCGGTATGATGATGAACAATAGCTTATGAATGCTATGCCGGTAATCTGAAAAGAAGATCGCCGGGATGGTGGAAACACTGCAAACGAAACTCGTGGTGCTGTCCAACGGAAATTTGGAAGTGATTATCGGTTATCCAGCATGCACAGTACCTTCGCGAGACAACCTGAGTAGTTCAATGTAATCGGAATTTAGAGATCTTGGATAATTGAAGGTCAAAAATAGCTGCCTTGTACTCAGTGTGACACATGAGGGAACATTTTGGAACGACTCCGTCATGGAAGTGTTACCCTCTCGATCTCGGGAGGACATACATCAAAAGGCTCCATCCAGAAAGGCCCGGGTGAGAGAAAAGCACGACGATTTCCGCATTTGAGGCACCGATGTCTCGAAGAAATCAGCTGGAATTGGAATCCTTCTCTCGAGCCTTGAGACCTTTGACTGCTATGTGAGTCAAGTCGACGTCTGCTGATTTCTCAAGAAGAGGTGCCCGAATCCGGACTAGACTCTAGAGAACTCAAAATAAAGGTCTTAGTATATCCTCTTTCCGCGGCCCAGCGATGATGGAAAGACCTTGACAAGTCAGCGAGGCTCCGGGCCCTCTCTATGTCCGTCTCACCTAAGCCACCGAGTAAGGAGACAACGCTCATGCGGTGCCGCGGCATATCCCAAGGCAGAGAGATACGGCAGATACTCGCTCGAGGCTCTGGGGGCTGTGTGGTTGGAGAGAGAAATATCAGTCGTTGCTACGTGCCTTACATGTGTCGATCTCTCATATCTATGTAAAGGCTGACGATCCAGTCTGCTCACCGGCCTCGCCTCGGCCTCGAAATCTGCATGTTACCATTCCATTAACCGCGCCGTTGGTTTCGATATTAAATTGGTTGACTAAAGAAAATACACACTTACCAAGATGGCTACCTACCATCTCCATCTGCTACGATCCAGACTGCATCGTGGCGCATGTGATGGGTTGGTTCCGGTTGCATACTCGGTATTCTACAACCACTCTGGAGATCGCACCAACACCTAGTAAGTTAGATCTAAGGGCGGGAGCCAAGAAGGAGGCCGTGAAACAACAAGGACCATTTGCAGAGAGCCAAGGCGAAGCACGACAGGTGATGGCTGCCAGACCTGCTTGTTGGTGGTTGTGACTTCCACGAGTAGGCAGATAACAGGATGCAGACATGTAGCAGCCGTTGCTGCCATAAAAAGACGCGGGCTGTCCCGAACCGTGGGGTAGCTTGAGAGAAGGAGGAGTCGAGCTTAGAAGGAGAGTCAGTACTTGTCGTAGCCCCCTTCTCGGAAAGAAACCCTGGCCCCGTCCCACACATGCAGTGTAGCCCATCCGTGCTGCGGTGGCTTCTATTATATGCCACCTTTGCCGCTCAGTAGATCAGTAATGACCCCGTCACTAAAACGACAGACTTAGCATATATGTGAGCCCCGGGGGTCACACAGATCTCTTTTTCTCGGAGCTTAGCTCGTTGAATATGTCCGAGAAGGCAGCGAGTGAGGTGAAAACGTCCTCGGTGACACGCTGACAGCCTGGCATCGTACTGGGCTAGATGAAGACGATAACACAACACTGCGGTCGGGGACAATTGCCCCCTGAACAATTTCATCTTCGCCCTTCACCTGCTGTTTTCGGTCAATCTTCTGGCTACTAAGCCAATGACCTAGCCTTCACCACCACCCGTCGCTGTTACACAGACAGTAACGGGACCGCATGGCATGATGCAGCCCAAGTCATTGTAAGGCTTTGTGGCTCCAGACTCTGTCCCCGTGTCAGATTCTTACTACGTGCGGAGTCGCAAGGTAGTGCCAGTACTCATGCAAAGATTAAGGGGGAGATGACGACAGGTAGGCACCAAGGCCAGACTGGCCAGTGAAGGTTCGTTCAGCAATACTGTACCGTCCTTGTCACCTCGTCCTCGATCTCCATGCTGTTTCCTCTCGCATATCTGACTCCTTGGCAGTGATCGTGATCTCTGTGCACCACTGATATTCCTTGATACATCCCAGGAAAATTGCGGTGTGGAAAGTGCAACTCTCGGAGTCCACATCGGAGAGAAATCGAACGGGAATGCTGGTTTTGGTGCCCACCCATCATGGGCGCTCCTTATCCATCGTCACGCCAGTGATGCCCCAGATACCTCGACCTGGAGCAACGCCCCCTCCGTGTGAGATGTCCGCTTTATCCAGGGCCCTTCGTACACCGACTGACCAGCTTCCGATGCTTATGATATCCGAGGGTACGTGTTGGGCATATGTACCCAAGGTCAAGAAGCTCACCGCGGTGAGCTCATAGTCCAGCCTCGCAAGGCTGGGTCCCGTTAGCAGATGACCATGATTTCTGGGGCACCAAAACAGGCGGGCATGACAGTAACACTAGACGTCAGCCAAAGCTATCGCGCACCGACTTCCCTGACGTGCTTCACGATGCTTGGCACGAAGGTTACGGGGCAAGGAAGGCGCAGCCCCTTCCCCCTCACTATCCATGACCTCAAGTTGGTTCTCGTTGCTGCTGTTGGCATTCATATTGACATGTCTGCAGCCCCAGTACCTATTGGCCCGCCGATCTCGATTATCGTGGAAATACCTTGACAGATTTGTGTTGAAAGGAGGAATCGGGGTGATTTGCAAGGTCACCGCATACGGCTATGCTTCGCCCCTGAATGTCATGTTTTCCTTTTTCTCAAGGAATATCCTCACGGGACACCATTTTCTACACACCTTGATCCACATCTTGTTGTACTTGGGGGCCCTTAGCCGAAGGTTTTGCACTGGGCGCGAGGCTGGCCGATATGAGTATGACTTTTCGGTCGTTTCCACGTTCCCAGTTCCGTGCTCTCATTTTACTAAATCCTCCTGGGGGTGAGCTTGGCCGTTATCAGCTCAGCAAGACAACCACTCAACGGGGCTTTACTGGGATTCGTGGAATGTTACCACACGGCTCAAGAATTGTCACGTACCTCATTTATCGCTTTTCCCAAACCCGGATTTCCGTCCCAAACTTCCTCACCTCCAGCCGGTGAGACGAGATATCCGGATTTGGATTTGTTTCTCGCATCTGCTTCATTTCCCAGAGATCCCGGAACCATGGGCTGGTGTTTCAAATTTCCTTCTAGAAGGTCAGTATGAGTGATGTAAATCACTTTGGCATTTCCCGTCCCAGCCCCCATCACTTCGAATGTTGTTATCCTTTTAGGCACGCTACCAGTGACAAAACTCGCCCTCCAGTCAAATTATGCTGCCTTCGTGTGCCACCTCGAGACGAACATCCATTGCTAAGCCCCCCGACTGTTGTGGGTCTGTTCTTCACATGGGCGGAGATTATCGAAACTTGAATCTCCTATCCGACAATATCCAAGTTACTCGTTGATACAACAACTGGGCAAGTGGGCGATATGTGAAACGCGGCCCTGGGTGAGTCTTGGGCAAGTGGAAGAGTGGTCTGTCGTCCTGTTCATCTATAAAGTTGACCATGGAGCCATGAACCTCGAAGTCAAGTTGGCAAGTCGACTTTCTCTGTTGGATCAAGCCTCCATACTCTTCGCGAACCACTCCCAGCCCTATATTCCGATCACTGACAATCTCCTGTCTCTCAACAACGTCCTTGACTTGACTCTCATCCTGGATATGTACGTCGCGTCAAGCAGGACTTGGATGCTCCAGTGCTGACATAAGTATCATAGGGCGGATACCAACAACGCTCCCATCGACGAAGTTGAGCCCCAGCTGGAAGAAGACCCGGCACCAACGCCGCGACCTGCTACCCCTATAGGTGCCGACAAGCTCGTTAAATGCTGCGAATGTGACGAAATGGTCAACAGCGAGTTGGCTAAGCGCTGTCCCAACAATAAAGACGGTAGCCAGTGCCAGCATGACATCGGTGACTGCTGCCCCCCCGCCTAAGACAATTGATGGATTCTTGACCGGGGACCTCTGCACTCTGCAGCTCGCATACAAGCATTTGTCGGTCGCCGTGGATGATCTGTGGAGGACGGGAAACTACCAGGTGGAAACCATAAGTCGGATGGCATACTTGGATGGACATTCAGGCTAGGAGGTTGTATTATGTCACTGTTTAGTTCGTTGTTGGGATTGTTTCGAGAGGAAAGATGTCGTTTGTTTGTACGAGTATGGGACTTGTTCGAGGTGCGCGCCGTGCGACAGCAATAGATTACTGTATCTCCAATAAACCAGTCAGTCTTCTGGCAAGACATGATGACATCTCTCGGGCCGTTAATGACAGCCACCCAAGCCGAGAAGGTCATGCCATAGATTGGACCAAGCCGCACTGAGTTGTGACACCTTCAAGTAATCCTTTGGGTGGTTCTCCCATGCCGGGAAGAGACATTGATGACTTTCAGAGTGTCTCTAGGATGGCTCGGAGAGATGCTCGCTTGAATGGTTCCCTGCCAAGAAGACTTTCCTGAATGAAAGTCGGTGTGTGTTGTTCAAAGGAAAAAAATTCCAGTCGGTGATGGTAGGTTGCAATCGGCTTTTGCTGAAGAGATCAGTTCGACGGACCACTGGATGGTGGAAGTAGCCTCCTGGTGGCTCACTCCGAAATAAGCTTTGTTCGCTGGGTGAAAGAACGATTGAGATCCCTTGTCCACGCAAGAGACTGACGCTTGAACCTGAACAGCCTCTGGCAGCTGGCTTGCCCCTTCCTTCAAAGTAAGCTTCTCGGCTGGTCGATATGTCAGGGTTGAAATTTCTGATAGGGAAGGAAGGTAGGTGCAATGCGGAGAGGCGGCGGTTTTGCTCACCTGAAAAAATGAGGGTTAGGGTTTGTGGTAAGTCACCGACGTTTCCTCGAGTTTACCCAACAACAAATGCACAAAACTCACAGCTACAGAGCTGGGATTATGCTTCGTCCTGGCTACCAAGCCTAGTGGTCAACAATCAAGGGTTCTGTACTAGCGATTAAGAACAACAAAAAATCAGTGACGAATCTATGGTACTCCAGATTAAACAGTAGTTTACAAAATAACAGCCAAGGCCAGTTGTTGGTTATGAAGAAACGAATAAACAAAACAGACAAGTTGCTTGGGTATCTCTTCCAAAGTGTCGCAAATCCAAAATCCTTTCGCCATATCGCTGTTGACTCATACCACTTTCCAGTACGTCCAGGTCCCCTAACCCGGTGTTTTTGATTCGTGTTCGATGTCAGGGAGTCCATATCGGCGTCGTAATTCCGGATAGAGCGGTCCCATTTCATACATGCTCTCGTTACTCACATAGTTAGGAGGTATGTTGATAGGTAACAACCAATCAATGATGTTATTGCCCATCACCGACTTCCAGTTGCGGAATGGTCCCAGGTCCCATGGGTTCTCCCCAATTTGAGTTTTAACAATGGCAAAGCTTCGTGATGCCAAAAGGTCTCTAGGGGAATTGGTGTTGTTTTCCGTTACAGTCTGTCCCGATAAATTCGGACTTGGCGCTCGATCATCTTGTCTCGGCAGTGGGTATGTGATGATGCCGTAATTAGGACCGGGTGGTGTGCCTTGAGGCACTCGAATCGCAAGGCAGTGAACGACGACTTTCGACTTGAGATAGTCGACGTTCGTAAGGTTCATGCAGATATATCGCACTGCAGTCCCGGTCATGGTGAATGTGAAAATGACGAAGAAGCAGCCGAGACCGAGAGCACCGATGTAAAATCCATCTATTCCAGCTCCCGAACTTTTGGACTGCTGTAGAGCAAAGGCAGTGGCCGCAATGACCGCTCCCCAATATAGAGTCGCATAAAAGGTGAACTGCGTGAAGAATTTGTATGCTGATTATAGTTAATATGTCAGCTCGTTTCTTGGCAAGACACCGGAAACGAATGCCGCCAGGACTTACAGGGTTCTCCCACGATGCCGCCAACCCATGGGCAGAAGTGGTCCATCTTCAAACAGCATCTTTCTAGTTCACTGCAATGATGGGCTCTGTCCGGCTTCCAATTACAGCAGGAGGCGCACCATTTCGGCCGCCCGTCTTCGTTGCAGACAAATACATCCTTGCTATAAAAGGCCTCGAGACCCGGGCTATCCGGATTCTCGTCTGGTGGGGGGTTGGCCGACTTGGCTTCAATATCATCTTGACGACCGAGCATTCGCCTCGTTTTCTTATTCTCTTCCCGTTGTGTGACTGCGTTGGGCCCAAGTGGGACAACTCCAGGATTGTATATTATGACGAACAGGACTCGGAGATAGGCTATCAATGCCAGGAGGAGGGTCAAGGAGTAGACGACCAGAAAGGCAGTCGCGGTGCCAGGTTTTTGCTGACGAGTGAGGAAAAAGTCCACTTTCAGCTGTTAGATGGATACAACGCGACTGGAAAGAGGCAGGGCTGATAGAGTAATGTACGTACAGCATATGCGCTGAACAACCACATACGAGGTAAAGCCGACGAATCCGATGAGAAAAAAGGGAATCGACCGGGTCACCCATCTGGTGGTCGCTCGTTGCGCCGATACCATGACGGCGGTGTTGTGGATTTCCCAATGGATTGATTGAACTTGGCTGGACTGAGTGGCGCTATTGCGGCCGACCGTCGGCGTTTGCAAATCGGAGCATCGAGGATGGATTCAAACCGGGTGGGCGCGGGAGCGATATATCGTTCCTCAAAAGGCCACGGCTCTTGAAATCATGATGGATGCGCCGGCGGTCCTTTTTGTTGCAGTGTCGCAGCCAGAATATAGCTGAGAAGTTGAACGTTGGCGGTGGTTGAAGTTGGAGATGACGTTGGCAGTGGGTCGACGGCGCATAAAGGATCTGCTTGCAAGGAACTGGTTCATCAGTTCCGGGACTGTCGACGGGATGATGGAGCCGCTAAATATAAACCTTGTAACTTGCCGTTGCCGGGCCCAGTCAGCTGGATGAAACATGCACCGGATCGGGAGTACTGTACGCAGTACAGTGTATGTATCCGTACAGACTATCCGTAATTCAAACACTGGAGCAAGCTACGGTTGATTCCCGCTGTAACCCGTACATACAAGAATTATGCATACATCATTTTATGTAGGTTAACCTTTCAACCTAAAAGCCCCTGAAGAGCCCAAAGTTAGGTGTACTGTACATGTACAATACATGGGTTTACGCTTCTACCATCTCAACAGGATGGGCTCTCCGTATACCAATGATACAGGCCCGTCAAATCTCACTTTGAATAAAGACCCAATCTATTTCGGACCCGTTTTTTCTTGTTACTCCTGCGCCGTTGTCACATAACCCTTTGTCAGTTGTTGGTTTCATACCGCTGACATTGGGCCGCGGCGGTTGTTTGGGCTACATCTCACCCACGCGAAATATAGAACAACGCCAGACCAAGTCCATGGTTTTCATATGGCTCAAAATGAACATCTTTCTCATTCACGGAGCTTTCGCGATCTTTTCAGCCGCAAACTTACTACCAACCACCCCGCTATAACACGTCACTTATATATTGAAATGCCTACAGCCCGGGCAAAGGAGACGCCTTGAGGGTGTGGTTGCGTGCCTATCAAGCGAGCAGTGGCGCCAACAAGCGGCTGCGAATCTACCAAAGTACCGATTAGACACCCCCTCAAACACCGTATTATGTTCCCAGAAGACAGACAAAAAATATGTACTAATCAAGAAGTCAGGACTTGAATGGCTTACCCCGGGATTCGAATCTTATTTTTAGTAGCCGCACCTAATGCATGGTTAAGCTTATGGTCTTAGATGCGGCTCCTTTGCGGCTCTGCGGAGTTTTATCAATGGCCGCCATTCCCCACACGCCGTCTAGAGGGCTTCTTGGCTCGTCAACACCATGGATTTCAGTTTTCATCAGCTATCATTGCAGTTGTTTTTCATTCTGTTATCGGGGAGTATATCGATCTGAACTTGAGTCTTGGCTGGACTGGCTGGCAATCAGCGTTCGGGACGGTCACCTCCTCGACTCTCTAGGCAGACGGAAGTCCTGCATACCGTACCCGCTACCGGATACGCAAGAGGAAAATCGGCAAGTTTTCTGGTACTGGGACTAGGATAGCATAGGCCTTCTACCTTTGGACATCTCAAGCCAAGGGTCGTCCCGCCTGGCTGAGTGGAGGGCCGAATGATGAGGTCCCGAGGGCTGAGGAGAGCCTTTTTGATTGACCCATCTAAGAAAGTAAAATGGGTGACATCTTCATCTACATTTCAGCCTTCTCGGTGGTGGTGGCCAATGAGACTTCTCATGAAGGCCGAGATTCACGAACGTCCCAACCACCTTTTTCTTCTGGAGCCTCTCTCGTCTCTTGTTTGCATGCGGAGCGTGACGGACTTGGTTCTAGGCAACCCGGTCACGAACCCCCCCTCCACTGCATTGGGCATTTTGACCAAGTCAGGTAGTTAGGCTCGCGTCTGGAGGCAGGCTAGTTATAAGCCGCATCCCAGCTGAAGAAAGGTATATAGCAACATGGTCGATCTTGGAAATTCCACGAACTCGTGCCTTTCTCTTTTCTATCTGCTGTACTCGACTCTCTGATCATATATCATTGCCTGAGGATGGTGTACCACTGCCTTTCACCCGCCAGAGAGAAGCATCGATCGATCATGGACGCACAATTTCCAAGATCTCTACTCAACGACATCCCAGGCTTCACTCGAACATCGACAAAAGACATCAACAACTCCACCCAGCCTCGAGATATCCTTGTTACCGATCCCAATGTCGGACTGCCATCCTTTCGAGCGTTAATGTCGACGAACGTACTATATCGGCCCTCTGTCATATAACCTCCATGTGGAAGATGTCGACCAAAACGAGTTGTGAAGCAAGAAGAGCTAAGAGAGATGACTTACAACTATATCTCGCTTGGAAAGGCTATCGCCCTCATTTCACTTTTTGTGGACGTTTTCTGTTCTAATATTTTACTCGTTCCTTTCAGAAGTTTTGAAGTTACCTAGTTGGCTTCAACTCCCTCTGATTCTCGTTCTACCTCTTCATGTCCAATTATCTTGCTTTCTCTTACTTTCTCTTACTTTCTCTTACTTTCTTGTTCTCTCTCTTCTTTCTTTCTTTCCTTGTTGCCCAGGCGCATGAGTAGAGCAATTTACATGGCCATCGCCAAGTTGTTGTTCTAGGACTCTTCTGGACCATCAAGTCCTCTGTGCCCAAACAAAACATCTTACCCCTTTTGGCTTGCATGCTGACATGCTGTTTGCTTAGTCACCCGCATTTGGGTACTTACGCATCTCCGTATTGTACCCCGTACATAACCAGATTCAGAGAGAAAAACCCTCGACCGAGCAGCAACGACAGATGGACGACTGATTGGCCGACAAGCAGACTTTTCTCGAGCTTTCCCGTCGGCCGGCGCCGACCTCATTCGATGCGACGACGGATGTGGCTCAACAATTTCTGCGAGAGACAATCATCGCACCGCTCTTCATGCTGTGAGAAAGGATCAAGCGTGAATCGGCATGGGAACAGGAACTGCACTTGCAGAGCAATATGGCTGGCCGATCGTACCCGTGTTGACGTCGGCACAGATGACTTTTGAGCCGCAGAGCCTCAATGACATGACTCAAAAAGGTCCAGCTCCATGCAAGCCCCGAGGCAGGCTCGCCGTCATCTGGGCAACCAGGCTCCAAAGCACACCGTCTTTGCAGTTTGGAAGCTCGCTCTTTGTGCCCGTCTTGAAACGTACGGGCACAATTGCGGTAGAGCGTCAACAGGCTGAGCCATGCTTTCGTTGCTTCATTTTGTGCCTCATGCGCTGTGCACAAACTGGCCCAAGTGGATCATGGTTCGGTGAAGCTTTCCGACGTAGGAAGCGGTGATGAGAAGCTATGGCAGTGTCACTCTCAGAAAGGAAAATAGGGGAGGAAAACGGTTAGTGGGGTTGTCGGCAAAGCACAGCGATTCCTCGATAGTGACATATCTGGTTAAAGGACTAACTCCGCTTACGGATAGTCTTATGCCGGGAGAAACTGCTTTACCCAGCTGACGGGCGTTCGAGCATGCGCCACACACAGTGTGTCCTTTCCACTGCACGTCTGGCAGAGCCGCAAGACAGCCGCCTGGCCCGTCTCCTACCCCTTTCCCTCGCTTCTTTACCATATCTTTTCTCTTTTTGTGTTAATTTCTACATGAAAACCAAACTAGGAATTCAACGCCGCCTACCAGCCCTGGATCTCTATCAGCTTGTTCCCGGCCCTGGGACCCCTTTTTCCCGACCAGATGAGCTTCCTGCTGCAGAGTTCTTACCTTCTTCTCGCGCCCCGAGCCCGGCTGTTCAGAGCCACGGTTCCAGACCCCAGACCTCCCAACTTGGAACAACTTTTTATGAGTCCTCTAGTCTCCCATTGTGATGCTCGGCCCACTTAAATCTGTCGTCAGAGCCGTTCGAACACTGCAGCTGCGCCTGCAGGGCTGGCAGACCGAACGTACAACGCCGTCGAGGGATCCTCCTCCTCTCCAATGGACTCACTGTCACTTTCGGACTGGCTAACACTCACTCCGGTACACGGCTAGAAACATCAAGTCTTCGGCGGATGAGTCTTTGGCATCTGTTGGCCAAGCTGACCGACGATGGTACAGACGGGAGGGGCATGCGCAGCACCTAGTGGATGTACGCATACCGGCATGATGTTCCCTCTAAGCTTTTCACGGTGCCTTGTTATTGCGAGCTTCATAATTCCCTTCCTTTGCCTCGTCGTGCTCGACTTCCAAGTGGTGGGCAAGGGCTGTGTACAGGATGGTAATTTCACTTACCAGCCCTGGGTCTATGGATGTCTCGATAGGCTGCTCTACGGTTTTCCATGTTGTCAAACATTTTTGTTGAGCTTGCTAGTTAGGGGGCGGAGTGTTGGAGTTCGCCCTGTATAATTCTTAATCTTGTTAAACTAGTACTCTTCTTCTACAGGTCCCTCCATATGTATAAGAATCCGGCTCTCCTTGTTGTTCTCACCTCTCCTAACATCTCATCATCATCGACATCATCCTCTCATACCATCTACTATCTACGCTTTCAAGCGACAGCCAAACAGCCCAACTTAAAAGCTTAAGAAACAATCAACTACCCAACCAACCAATCAATATGCCGGAGAAGACGACATTCTATGTTTGGTTCTGTGTAAGAGACCGCCATCAACAATATCAACTTTGTCACGAGCTAATGAATACTAAATCACAGTGCCAATGTGGCGATGGACCCAAGTCTTTGGCTGGACACTCTGGACAGTGTCTTAACACCTCGTGCACATATTATGGGCATGTGCGATGCTCTGGCTGCAGAGTTGAGAAGCACCGGATTCACAAGCACCGTTAAACGCCATGCATCTCGTCATCGACATCGGCTCCGAAAAAAATGGCAAATCAACAAACTCATTCTTCAATACCTCTGCCTCATCACGGCTTCTCGCAGCGGACTTTTGAGGGATGTGTCAACTAGGACTTCGGCGTACTTGGTGGTTAGGGATGGGGCTCATAAAGGGTTTCTTCTGTTTTGGAAATGATGAGTGTTTTTATCACTGGTGTCTTTATATCACATCCTGCGATACCCGGGTGGTATAGATTGGCTTTTGCCCAAGCTATTTCATCCTTTGATGCTGGGAAAAATAGCATGATAGCAATATCGTTCGTTTGGTGGCTACTTCTTTGTTTGTTTTTACCCTAGATTCCCTGTCATACTTGGTCTCCCTTCGTTTAGCTTTAGATAGAAAACATGTCTCCAACGACAATTTCATGACTACACATCCTGATTTCGCTCTTGATCGTGTTGTTTTCTGATTTCAGATACCGAGATTATAATATCAAAATTCGGGATCTCAACACACTTTCAAAAGGGTTATGACTGGTTGCTGCTTATTGCATCATGCAAGAAACGCTGATAACCTATAGGCACCTAGAATTCTCCCCCTACCTATTAGAGAGTAATCGAATTATACGGTATGACATGTTCCTGGTGCATATGCATTGAAGTCTAATTGGTAGTTTGCTGGCTCCTTTCCACTGCACAACCGCAACCGGCTCTATCGGTGTTCTTCATTGTACCCGGTCCCGATCTGTCACTTCATGTGTCTTGGCCCTGCTGCCTTCTCTTTCAACCCTACCTTCCTTGACCAAACTTCCTTCTAATCTGGACGAATGGAACTGGTCACGGATATGATGGGGTAGTGTACTTTTGTTCCCGAGCCACGCGACGCACAACATCGGGTTTGTACCTCCTTCAAGCACGATCCTTTTGAGAGGGACGACGGCTCGTAACCGCTGTCAAGGCATTAACTAGTGATTAGACATATCCATATTTGCTCTCCAAAGTGACACACCCTCTCGAGTCCACCATGCAAAGTGCTCCCTTTCCTCCAGCTCTTTTCCCGCCAGCGTCCCGGCTGCCATCTGGTGTCTGTATCTCGATATACATCCTGACATGGATATCTGTTACACATGGTCGTCAAGTTGACCTCCCACGCGTTTACAACGTTCCATCTGCTTTTTCAAGCTTATTGCTACGAGATCGTAATATTACACTACAGCCTTGACCGGATTACACATAGTGTTAGTACCACCCCAGACTCGGAAATGCAAAGAGTCCGATTGTCTTGCAAATATTTAGCTAAATAGGATAGGAGACACTTCGAGCGTCCTTCTGTGAGACCAGTACTATAGGGATCACGGCGGCTACGGACCAAAGTCGGCCCCCTTTCAGTTCTTTTAGGCCCGCGCTGCGTCTCTAGGAAACCATAGATTGGGATTCTCAAAGTTCCTTTGACGACATTGTTCAATCCGGAGGCAGGCAAGATGGAAATGCAAAGCTACAACGCTCGTCCCGAAACAGACTCATGAATTTGCCGGATGAGTAAAACACATTGATGAATGTAAGGAAGTTGGTAGCAGTAGTAAGTACAACACATCATTTCCCGAGGGCCTCACCCGCCGTTGCCGTTGCCGTTGCCGTTGCCGCTACACGTTCAGTCCACGTTGCCGCGAGTATTCCCGCCCCCAAACTCCCACGGTTTCATGGTCGATGCCCATTTTCCAATCTCGAAAGGGAAGCTGCATAGATCACGGACCGTGATATGACTGGTCAAACTCCGGGATTTTCCATGGCAATGTGAGCAACATCCAGAGTCTGTCTGTTACCATGTTTCGGATAATTAAATGCCAGTGGAAGTGTAAAGTGCTGTCAATTTCCCATCACGAACGTATGCTACTTGCCTAGTTTGTCCACAGGCTGTGTGGTATTGTGATACCAATATCATGGGACTGGGCTGCGGGATGGAAGTGTGCCTTTCGATTCTGATCTGTTCCAGTTCCATCCGGGCTATTCTACGGGACGAGTCGATGGAAGAAGTTGAGAGCAAGGAAGACGAGAAAGAATGTACCTGGTCTTTTGCTGTCCTATCGGATGGTGTTCTCTGTAGCTGTCAGGTCAAAAGGACCCGTCTTTGTAAGTTTGTTCATGTTTCCTGTGACTTTGCAGCTTCTTGAAAGGGACGAAAGGTGGAATCCATATGTTGCCGAGAATTTATTTGAGTATTTTTATTCGATATCCCAGACGATGCTTTCATGTTGTCAGGGTGTGCATACATGTGCTTGAGCCGGTGAGTTTGTGTGATGCAAGTCGCATGGTAGCTGAGTTGCATGTGAATTATTCGTCATAACTCATTTGTCACTTCTCATATTATAGCACTTTTGCATTTCTCCATCTATTCCCACGCTTTAGTTCGTGAAAATGGTCACTCGCATACCCTGATGGTAATGTGATTGTGAATGAACGTGATCGGCCCTCATTGGTCTCTCCTTCTTCCGTCCGTCACGTTTTTCGCCACCGGTTGCTACGTGAATATGTATGGATCGTGTCTGCCTTGTTTACATTTTCCAGGGGTTGCGCTTTTGACCGTAGGTCGCCTTGGTCTTTTCGTTTGCCGGCTTACCTCAGGGCCGGGAGCTGTCGACGACAGCCTCGGCCGGACTTGCCAGAGAGTCTAGCATCGAGAGAAAGTGAAAACGGGCCTTTTTGCCAAGGTCATGTCCATTCTGGTAGAATGGTGGCCTGAGTGCGACCCAGGAATATATGAAATTCCCCAATGTAGAGATGTATCCGGTATGATGCTGGTAATCTCGGCCCTATCATGACAGCCTATCCCGTCTCCCAAGCTGTCATCGGCATTCCATGTAAGGCGTTGTGTTACATGGACCCGGGAAGTTGGGTTCTTTTTGACTTACACGACACGATTTTAATGCAGGTGCCTGAGCAACGCCTTGAGGGGTTGAGGGGTCGCGCCCTATGTGGTGCATTGTGTGCATACGACCTGCTGCAGTATGTACACCCGTTGTTATTGATCGGTACGGGAAGGTAAACGGAAGGAATGCACGTGTAGATTCCTTTCCCGATAGGACAGCATGGACTTGAGTGTTCTCAGAGTTGCTAAGGCACCTAGGTACCTTGATAGGTACCCTCCAGTAGGCAAGAGGGGTTCATACGTACTCCTGCGAGGCAGCGATGGAACGACTTCGTGATAATGCAGGGAACAGGAGTGCGCCTTTGGGTATGACCAACTCCGAAAGGAAGAGCGGAGGTAGCGTGCAAGATGGAAGTGTTGAGCAACATGGCGAAAATGCAATGAGTGCGCACGAAAGCACTCTCGTGTATCGTCTCGGTTGCTAATTTCCTCGTAAGGCCAAGACTCAGGTGCAGTGCGAGTAGACGATGCGATGCAATGCAGCGTGGCGGCGTGTTAATACCAAGCCTGTGGTCCGGTAGACTTTCCCCTGTGCGTTTTTTCCATCTTGTGCCTTTTGATTCCGGGCATCTTCATGTCGTCTTTGAGGCTCAATTTTCAGCACTTTCAGTGTTCCAAATGTTCCATGTACATGTACCCCAGCCAAGGGAATAACACATTGCGCTGCAACGGCCAAAAAAGCCAAACAACGCAGCCATAGCAACATGCTGGCACCAACGTGATCTACCCAAGGCCGATTTCTTGAAAAGCAATGGATTTTCCCCCTTATTTCCATTCCATTGTTGATGTTGATGCTGGAGCGGTTGAGTTTCCGCCTAATCCAACCAGTGTTCAGGCCAGGTGTTGTGAATCTGGAGTTGAGAAGCCTGGGAAGAATTTCAGGCTCTTTCCTCGGTTTGAGGGCGGGTGTTTCAGCTGTGAAGCCGGGATTCCGAAACAGGAAGTCCCGGATTCAGCTCACCTAGGTAAGGCAGTACTTAACTGTGGCTATGGGGCGGAGCCACATCGTCTGAACTTTTGTTCCTTTAACTATTCCCGCCTCAAATTCGAGGATACAAACAGCCGTGGCGCAAAAGCCTTTCGTCGCAAAAGCTTCGGGGGACTTCGAACGGGTGTTCCATGGCAGTTTGATACACGGCTTATGACGTACGGCCTTTCACGAGCGCCTGGATACTCACAACGACCAGGATCGAGCCTTTTGCACTCAGCACAGCCTCTGCTGGCAAATAGGGCTCTTGACCGTCGGCTGCCCTGTAACAGATACGCCCGGCCGAGTCCCCCGATCTCGCCTCACAACGACAAGCCGCTTCTATTCCCGTGACAACATCATTAAGCGTGAAATGCGGCATGAGGAAAGAAGCGAGACATTGACCCCACGCGCTGCTGCAGCGATCCCGCTGCTAATTCACGCCAATCGAAGCCTGCAGTGAGCTTCGAAACAGCCACATCTTGACCGACGACAAGTGGACCCGGCAAAACAATACCCTGCTTGTTCTGTTATTCTAACCAAACGGAGGCGGATATTCGAAGATGATTCTTGGACTCATGGGATAGGTGATGTAATCCATCGAGGTGTTGCTTGTCTCTTCAGGGGCAGCCTGCAACTTTGTTTTGTTGAGATTCGGTCGGGCAGCCTGACCGAAACGCCTGTAAGCGTGCAATAACCCCCTAGAAACCAGATGGTCACCGCTTTTCCCTTACAGGTCTCTTTCGAGCTTAGTAACAGAACATAGCCAACCGTCAGGCCCCAAAAAAGACAGAACAAACAGTTTCAAGCCCTGAAACTGGAGTCATATGGTTTACAGCCCAACAATCTCATTCGTAGTAACCGGACGGCAAGCAGCAATTTGCCCAAGCTAGTACGGATAGCATTATTCCTGCTCACCGCTGTCAGAATGCAAATACACCGAGGAAGAAGAGGGAAGACAGTCTCCGGGCTCGGAGGTCCAGTCTGGAGGCTCAGCTCCAAAGCTGAGTGGCCGTTTTCACCCGGCGGCCTGCACGTGGAGCCCCGGTTCAGTGGTGTAAGTGAATTACTCATTTCGCTCAGACCTGAAACAAGGAACGGCAGAACAACACCACAGAACATTCAAATACAGTCAAGTCAACTGATCACAGCCGAGGCACTGCTTCAGTAGCTGGCTGACTTGCAGCAGATGGAGTTTTCAAACAACAAAAATCAAAACAAAGAGCCGAAATACAAACAAACGTGGAACTCGCCGTCCTCAGTTCTGACATGACTTACACGCTCGACACGCACGAGATTGAACCCACTCCTGATGGGTGAACAAGACGACCCAGCCACACACACTGTGTCTTGATAAATGCATGAAGCGACCTGACTTAATTTACTGTTTATAAGAATATAAGGCTGCGATTGATGGCGCTGCTGAAAACCTGAGGCCGACTGACCGACCACTCTAAACCTTGCAGCTGTCACAGCACACGTGCATCGAGACCCAACACAACCCACCACAAACATGAGGAGCCGCATCTTGCATCCATCACCAGGAAAGAACTGCTGGAATTGAGCTTTTTCGATCTTGGCTTCTTCCTGCAACGAATTAAAAGGACCGAGGTTCGTCTACCGAACCGAGGACAGGGAGAGCGAGGCACGGCGCTACCCACCTTGGTTAGCCCACCTTCTTTCAAGCTTTAGGGTTCATCGATATGTACGAGTATGCTGCAAGAACCCGAGCCCAATGGATCGAGAGAGACGACGAAACATTCAAGTGCACAATCGGCTCCAAACATGCAGCACATCAGTTGAAGCAGGAACATGAGTAAGTACCTTTTGTATGTGCCCAAGTAAGTCCCAAGGCTGCCGGCCGGTATGCCCTATAAGGCTGGTAGGGGCCATAGGGCTGGCTGCTACGGTGTCCATCTTCTTGCTCGAACGACATCCACCGACCGCTATTTGCCATTATACGACCGAAAGCCAAATTAATGAATAAGTGCCAGACCGATTCCATGCCGATGGGGTAGGTGAATCGACGGCGGATGGACCGAGATACGACCCTATACTTCTTTTCACGGACCGAGGATCGAAGATCAACTCACGAATTTTGGTTCGCGCTCCCCGGCTTACATGCAGTTGACCAGATCGGATATAACGAGCCTTCGTCCTCAAGAGTTTACAGTGCTGAACTGCTGATATCCCGTATCCTTCCGAGAATGTATGTATGTATGTACCTAACGCACCTGCCGTAAAGATACAGTAGGTTTATTAAGCAAGCCGGCCCGGGCCGCGACGGTTAGAACCGTAACTTTTTCGTTATATTTTAATTTATCATACGGATTATCACATATTAGTATTCACCAAACGTCTGCCTTTTCTCCGCTCTATTCTCATTGCGCAATACAGTTTACCCCACACGGCTTGTCCAGTGGTCATTTGCTTATCAGTTTTCACATATTTTCAGGGGAAACCTTTTCAGCAGCTGGGTGTGACCTAAACCAACCACCAGTTAGGGTTAGGGTTCAAAAGGCCTACTTTGACTTGGATCATATCAAAAGCCACTCTACCGGTATCATCAACTGCCATCTGGTGCACCGCATGGGTATTCTAGATATTGTAAATTATATTCTTGGTGTTTTTGTAACGACGAGACGCTCTCACACGATTTACATGGATGGAAATGTAAATTCGTCCTGGGAAGCTTATATAAAGTTGTCCCAAAATCTTGTATCATCAACAACACAAGTATTGGCATCTATCTCATCACGTTCTAGGGTTTCTTCAACAACAAACGTATAAATGGAATCATCTTCAATGGATACCAAATCTCTTCTTCAACCGGGTTCTAGAGGTATCGTGATCGGGAGTCATTATATATGTCCTTACGCTTCCATTCGAGCGTGGGTCTTGACGCCGTGATGGGACTGAGAAAAGCCCAGGCTTGACATGACAGACATTGCACCCAGACTCGGAAGCTCATGCATTTATGTATACAATGTGCAAACGGCAAGATAATTGTTCGCCAAACAGCTTCACGTCTCGCTTGTAACCTGAAGTATCGGGCTTGAACCCCCCATGCATTCTCTCAGGATGCTTGTTCACAAAGTGGCAGCCAAGGCACCTTCAGGTAGTAGTCATGTCCTTATTTTGTCCATCGGTTTATTCCGAATGATCGGCGGCATGTGCAGCTCTGCCTTGGAGTACACAAGTCGATGAGAAACAACCAGGACAGCCAGTTCCATGCTGGCCTGTTCCAAAGAAAGACGACGTCCAGATAATGCTGCTCTGAGATCTGCCACTGTAGACCTCGAACCCATACATGGCATGCATGCCAGCTTGGTGCTTGAAACCTCCCGGTTCTGCAAACCGAAGCCACGGTCAAGCGCGCAAGGCCAAATGTAGCCAGGGGACACGGCAAGTTGAACGGTAGAGATACGTTGAGTACCCTATCCTATCATATCCTGTCCTGTCCTATACCATATCCAGTGCAGACTGTTAACTGTACCGTACTATATATATGGCTGGGGAAACAGAACAGCAACAAATAACCCGCGTTGCCTTGACCAGGACCATTTTCTCCAGCAACCCGCCCACCGAGTGTGAGCTGTAGGTATCAGAGAGAGAGAGAAAAAGGCAATACACCCATAACCAAAAAAAAAAAAAAAAAAAAAGATAAACATGACCCTGTCCAAGAGAATCACCAAGAAACCATTTTCCGCCCACACCATTTAAACCAACCCCCGCATTCATCCATCCACATATATATCATCCCACCCACCATCGGCCTAGTAAGACCATACCTATACAAAATGCAGGAAGAAAAAATGTAAAATAGTCACATGAATATTTGAACCAAAGTGAAGCTAGAAAGCCAAAGCCCATGTTTACAACCAAATAGACGCACCAAGCTAGATCAGGGGCCGGGCAGAAAGGTCCTAGTACAAGTCAACCCGTCAGTCCGCCCGCCTCCGCTTTCTCTTCTTCAATAAACCGTAACGGAAAACAGGCCAGCTATACATCCAGTTGACTGACAAAGTGACCAAAAAGAAGCAGCAATAAAATATGATGATAAACAATAAAAACTAAGCACCAGGATCAGGTCTACCACAACTGCGAAAACAGCAAAAGAGAACATGATATTTAAAGCCAGAGATAGGGAGAAAATGAGATCGAGAAGATTGGAGGAAGACTATTATGGAGGGCACATCGACGTCTTCTCCGGGCTACCATACCATCAAGAAAATGACCATACTCAGAACACGATGCTAGAATCTTTTGCCCGCTCGTGTCCATCCACGGGAACGTGGAAGAAATAGGGCCCAGTTCCAGACCCGTGATCTCCACCTTCTCAAAGTTGACCACCTCACGATGAACCATTAGCCGGCCCTGGATAGGTACCCTTGACTTAGTATAGAACCTAGGATGTGCCGGTCCGTTCGAAGCGAGACGAGCCAAATATATCAGCGGATGCTGGAGGCGACGGAGTCGGGCTGGAACATTGGTTGAGGCGGGATAGAAGTAAAATAAGCCAAACAAAACTCCAGAGCACCCAAACACCTTACACTTTGAGTGTCCCGGGCACGCCCAGTAGCGCCGTTGATCCATACACCATAAAACCCAATCGCAATACAAAACTTCTCTCAAGAGCCAGGATCTGAAGAGGTGCCGCCCCGATTCCTCGCTTCCAATGACCTCCGTACTTGCACTCGTCTCCGTCTTTGCACTCCTTCGACCATTCATCCTCGTCAGTTCCAAACATGCCCGAAGGCGATATACATCGCATCGCGCTTACTCGGTCACGAGCCGGATCCTGTTCGTAGAGCGAGACAAGTCGAGAGCTGACCGGGACTTGGCAGCGTCGCTCTTTACAGATTTGGCGGATTTTGCTGCCGACGTCGGGGTGCTCGCCGATGCGCGAGCCTTCCACGTTGGTGTTCGGTTCCGAGCCGAAGCTGTCGAGGCTGCCGACTTGGGAGTGGCATTCTTGGAGGTTCCGCCGACCTTCTTCGGTGTGTTCTTGGCACCAACTGCCACAATGGTGAGGCTGGAACTGCGGGACGAGGTCTTGACTGTCGCCGAGGATCCAATCTTTTTGCCGTACTTCTTTACTACACCGTTGGTGGTCGAGTGTCGCTGGACCTTGCCACCAGTCCGGCCCAGAGCTGTCTTTGCGGTCACCGAAATGCTAGACACACTCCGCTTGATGGCTGTGACAGCCCCCTTGGCCGCCCCCTTGGCTGCCTTGATACTGGTAGCTGACAGTGATGCCTTTGCGCCCTTTACGCCAGTCGCTGTCTTGATCTTCCGCTTTTTGGCAGCGGTCGAAGCCTCTTCCTCATCCTGCTCACCAGCGAGAAGCTCCTTAAGCTTACGCTTGCCTGCCTTGACGGATCCCTTGACAGATTTCTTCGCATCCTTGGACTCCTTGGCTTCCTTGGCAGGTTTGGGCTCCTTAGGCTTCGGGCCAAGCACGCCTATGCAGTTGGGACTCCCACACAAGCACTTCTGCACGTTCTTAGCGGAGAAGGGGTCAAACTTGTAGTCGTAGGTAAGTTCCTCGCCCGTCATAATCGGGCGATCTCCTGCAAACAAAGCCATGCGTGGCTGCCCTGAGACGATCCATTTAATCATTCGGCAATTGGGCGAGCATGAGTGGTTGACAAAGCGGGCGATACTGCCGGTCGTGGCGTCGATGATCATGTTCTGGTCGAAGGACATGAGGTAATAGCATTCATTGTCCTTGTACTCCTCATTCATCCGGCGCTCACATTCGTCCACAGTGATGATTTCACCCGTGTACTCCATGATGATCTGACCGGGTGCGAAGAATCGGTTGCTTCGTACGCCGTAGCCGCGGTCGGCAGTCTTGAAAACTTCCACTCCGACGCGATACGGGTTGCCTCTCTCCTTCCGCTCCCGGAGATCTTGAAACGCTCGGTTTTGGCAAAGTCCCTTACCGACATTGCAGTTCGTATCGTCACACTCATAGAGCATGATGCGGTTCTGGCAGTCTTCGCCACAGCCATCCTCCGGCTTGCAAACGCATTTTGACAACGAATCCTCGAATACTGGCTGTTTCTTCCAGTATGCAGCAGCGTCACCAACAAACCGATCTAGTTGATGAGATGTCAGTAACTGAATCAAAAGCTTGAAGTCTATGGAATGAACTCACTCTTGGTAATCGTCCGATAGGTGGTTGGCTTCGGCTGCCCAGGGGGCAGTGGGTTGCACACGTCATAAGGCAGCTTGAAGTCCCGTCCAGCTGCAATGAGGCGAAGACCATTAAAAATTGGTGCTGGCAAGACCTTGTTGATCTTGTCGCTTGGCTTGAGCTCTGGATGCGCAGCAAGCATCTTCTTTTCGTGGGCCGAAAATCCCTTGGAGATATCCGTGGGCGCCTCTTGACCAGCGTAGAGACCCTTGTCAAGCCACTTCTTGACACGACGTTTCTTGACGGCAGGGCCCGAGGGCTCCTGCTTCTCGGGTTCTGGCTGATTCTTGTCCGTGTCGACAAGCTCGGTCTCGCTCTCCTTCGTCCTCTTTCGAGAAGAAGAGGCCTCCTTTTCCTCAGTCGGGTCGACATACTTGCCATTGCTCCAAACAGTGTATCGAATTGGGGCTGTGTCAATATGCGCAAACTCATTCGTGTCTTGAAGTCTCCGAAGCTCGAGTGAGATATTCGACTGCACCTTGCCAAGTGTTTTCTTAGTCTTCTTGGTAAGTGCGGCGATCGTAGTGGTGATGGTTTCTGCCGGGAGACCTGACCGACGCGTCGCTCTTCGTTCCAGCGGTGCCGGGGCCGGAGGTTGGCTGGCCTTGGACTTTGTGTTCTTGCGGGCGCCCTTGGGCGTGTCAGGGCCGCTGATAGACCAATCCATGTTCAAAGCGTCGATGCCATTCTGTACGGCCTTGGACGTCTTTTGGAGCGTGTCAGTTGATGCATTGGTGTCCTTTTGCTCGCCATTGACGAGTGTGTCTTCTGAAATCGTTCGGCGACGCTTCTCACTTGCCGCGTCGTGCTTCGAACGTCGGTTGCTGCTTAATTGGCTGAGCTGGGAAAGGTTATATACTGGCAAGCTGTTTCTCGCCCGTCGCGGGCGGGTGGTGGACGTGGTATCGGCTGGCTGAGGTGAATCCGCGACAACAATAGCGCTCGCCGTTGGCGTCTCTTGGCGCGATTCTGAAGATTGGTCCTGGACGGCCTGCTGTTCGAGGTGAAGCGTCAAGATGGCCGAATCTAGGAGTGGCGCAGTGACCGTGTCCAGCTTGGGGATGTCGGGGTCTGATGCCAGTGACATGCTGTCTGGGGAGACAGTTGTCGGCGGCGTCAGACTCATGGACGCGGCATTTGAGCAAGAATCAGTAGGCGTGTCAGAAAACGTAGACTCGGCCGACAACGCGCCCAATTCAGAGACTGTCTCCATTGCGGAGAAGGACGGTCGCGAAGAGGAGCAGTGGTGTTGATCCAAGAAGGTTGAAGTGAAAGTGGTTGATATCTTCAAGCGCGTCTCGATTATGGACACAAATGCGGCGTCGCGATGGCCGGCGCGAGGCGGTGGGGAGCAAAAGCGAGAAAGGGATTGGCTGGATTCTCTGATTGGGGGAAGGATTGGCCTTTGGCCCTCGCCAGGGGTTTGCGTAAACGGGGGGTGTAGGTGCAAGAATTTGGTCCACCCACTCAGCACCGGTTACCCAAGTAGCATCCAACAGACCAGCACGCAGCCACAGCAGACAGCGAGACGCGGCTTGCGGGATGCAACGAAAACAGCGCGGGTAGCCAAGCTAAGAAGAGGGAAGGGGGGAAATATATATGGGGTATGCCGGTTAAGGAAAAGACCAATAAAGACCAGCACGGACAACCTGCAGCAAGCTGGCTGTTCAATGTCGGTCGAGAACAAACCAAAAGATGGTTTAGGTAAGTGGGCTGGGTGATCCCGTAGCTCTCAGAATGGCCAAATGCTTGGAATGATCGTGAAAGGGGTAAACAAAAGATTGCCGAGCAGATGACGAGAAAGTGCGTTGCTTTGACTTGTGCCTGGCGTTATAATCGAATGCTCCAAAGGTCGGATTGGTGAGCACGCGACTGGCTTTTGTGTCGCTGCGTGTTGCGTGGACTTTGGGTTTGGAGGAAGTTAAAATAAATTGGGAAAATCCAAAGGCAGAAGGAGTGAGCGAGTTGGTGGACGTTGTGGTGACCCACTCGAGCGGTGCAGCAGAAAATGATAAATACACTTATCACTGCGGGTGCCAGGTCGGTGGTGACTGGTGACAGGTGCCCTGTGCCGTCAAGGGGTTTTCCGTTTTCCAGCTTGTTGTTGAGTGGTGGGGATGTGGAAAGGGGAAGGAAGTGGCAGGTCGAAAAAATTAATGGAAGGTATGCGGTAGGTATGCTGGAAGGGACGGAAAGGGAGGGCCGAATGGCAAATGGCCTGAGGCACTCGGACCGTCGCTCGCTGGCCCTCTCTCTCTCTGTGGTCGGGGGCAGGAAAGGGAGAGAGGAAGGAGGATGATTACAACGACATTAGACTATGGACAGGCTAAGCTATTTAACGTGACGGAGGCTGGTTTTGTTTCTATGGACGAGGTTTACTGTTATTGGACGGACCGCCCTTTGCTCCTCGCAATGGAATCGAGACTACCTACTCCGTACCTGCCTACCTACAGATATCTCCGTATCTGCACCCACCCTGACACATCCAGGTAAGGTAGGTTACCCTACGACATGGACCACAGCAGCAAGATGCCAAATTCAAAACTTGACGGTCAACATTGACTGTTGAGGTTCGGGGGATTGCTGACCATGATTGAGACCAACAAATCAATTTACTGGCAGTCTGGCTGACTGACTTCACCATCGTCAGTCCTTGTCCTCCCCACTCACGGAAATTCCTCTTCTATTTTTTTTTCTCTTTGTCTCTAAAATAATCAGGGTATGGATCGTAGATAAGCAACTCGGTGACCAAACATTAGACCTGGTTGCCTCATCCGTTCTCATGCTGATTCCGGAGTCCATTTCCCCCCCGCGGTTGCAGAGAACGAAAAACATGACAGGCAGACAGACAGACAGCATTCAAATAATTTGATTTACATGTTTAACTCGGACCTTTGATATCGGGCATGGACAAGGCAAAATGTCCATTCCGGGGGCCTTCGGGCTGGAGATGTATTGGCAAGCGAGCCAGCTTTTAACGCCGAGTTGCTGTGGTTGATCATGGCCATGCGGAACAAGATGCGACAAAACCGTCTGTCGCGGCCGTATTGTGTTTGAAAAGGAATGGATCACGTTTGTTTGTGTTTGTGGAGAGGGGCTCCCCAACCATGACGCCGTGGTATCGAGTTTATATGCTCGCCGAGTGAGGGGGAGACGGACCTCACCTCCCTACCTGCACTTCCGCGCAGACGTTGTTCGACAAACGGACCGGCGATACCTTCAATTGCTGAGGTTTCTCCAGCCAGCTATTCAATTTGACAGGAAAGCCTGCCACGCACCTTGAAACTGCACCAGCCCAGGACTAGCAACTCGGGTGCGATGGGACTACAAAAGTCTCAGCTTGCAAGGCAGGCAGACGAGGAGCCGCGGCTCTTGCTTGTAACTCGGGGTTATGACAAATTCAACCTGTCAGCCGCACAAGCCCAAAAACTTGCCCAAACTTGAGAGCCATCACCAACATGGCTGCCGGCTAGCCTGCATCGCAAATCATCCCCTTGCGAGGTTCCGGGCAGCAGAGGACAAACGACGGTGAACGAATCGAGTCTTCTGCATCTAGTCCTGTCCGCGCCCATGGACGCGGCTCTGCCCATTCGAGAGACCCGATCGCGGACCAGAAGTGGATGTTCTGTCGCCCGAGGTCCGGGACAACCACCTTCCGTAGCTGGCTTTCAGGCTACCCGCTCCTGCCAGATATCGATGGGCCGTCGTACGCCAATGGACATCTCGGCTCACCATCCTAAGGGGCATACCGGCGGAAAGTGCGACTGAGACTGGATCCAATACCCTCATGGGCTGTCATTCATTACATCATTGGCTTGCCAGATGTGGCCATCCAGAGAGCAACGGAAACTTTCTACTTTTCTTGACAACAACACAAAGGAACAGACATTACCTCCATCATCATTATCATCATCGACACTTTGTCTGAGCATCGTTTTCAACAGCATTTGCTATCATTGATCACCGTATTCTCTTTCGTCAGTATCAACACTACATCGCCTTGCTAAATCGGCAATTTCCACCGTCTGTAATCTCTACAACCCGTCGAACTTGCCCAAACCCTCGACAAGAGACTGTCTCCGAGGCTATCACAATGTCGGGGAGTTTCGAGACCAGATATCAAAGGCGCTGGGCAGTAGACCGGGTATTCCAGTCAACTTGGGCATTTATTCCAGCCGAGAAGGTATCGTTTATAGCTAGTTAGGGCATCTATTCCAGCAAGTTAAGGTCTTTCTTCTAGCCAGTAAAGAGCATCGTTCTAGCCCAGTCCCCATACTTATAAGCATTAACACACCAGGAAAATGCTCCATCACGAGTGTACTGCTATGTAGGACCACTCATGAGACCAATATGAAGCCGGGCACTCTCTGGCACGTACATTGATACGAATGAGGATGCTGGCATGTGGCAAGAAAGAATCACAAACTATGGTATCCGGCAGACGCCTCATAAAAGTCGACGTCCCTCACGGGCAACCTGGTATTTATGTGAGACAATGCAACAAGACTCATCTGACGAAGAAAAGAAGTCTGCTAGCAGCATATGCCCTTGCAGATTCATGGACATACCTCTGGTATCTTCCAGGTTTGGGGCTATGCTACGAAAGCGGCATGTACCCCTCTACTGTACAAAGATTGATGCTGAGAATACATATTCATCGCGAACAAGGCTTGAAACTTTACTGGTCCACAATCGTGGTACACTGTTGCGATAGTCCTCTTTTGATTTCAAGTTCTATTCTTCGCTCTCTCTAACTGGAAATGGAACTGAGACGCTGGTATACACATATATATCTACGAATCAAAGTATTTCAGCCATTTGCCCAGTGTGATGGGCACATAATTCAAAAACCGACAGGACATATGCATGGTCGGCACCGTGCGGCAGAACTACTGATGCCGGTGTCTCCCAGTCGATATACTCCTAGCCTGCTGTTGCGGCTGCTGCCCACGAGTCGAAGACGACGCCGATGAAGGCGGCGTGTCCTTAACCTTGGCAGCTTCAGACGTTTCTACCTCTGTGTCAACATCCCCTTCTGTCGTCGGGAGGCTGGTGTCCGCCGCTTCATTGGTCTCGTATACTCCCTCACTTTCTCCGTTTTGTCCTTCTCTACTACCGGCGTCTCCTCTTTCGGACCGGTCGTCTGCCAGGGCTGGCTCGCGCCCCCTCAACACGTCGATCTCGTCGTCCGTCACAGATTTCCAGGTGCACTTTGCATGCTTCTTGGTGCATCCTTGACAAGACGTCAGGTTCTTGACACATATTACATTCAGTCTCCGGCATCTATCGCATGGCGGAGTGATCCGATCGCCTTTAGTGAGCTCCTCGACGTGGGTCTGAATGATGGATCGATATGGAGCCTGGGACTCTTCTGCAGTCGAGGTTGGTGCTGTGCCCTCTCTTCGGGTTGGTGAGCCGGCCGAGTACGCTGGCGAGCGTCTGCTATTTGGCGTGAGTATGTGGGTCTGTGAGGTAGTAATGGTCGAGGGCGCGGTAGATTGTCGGGGAACATCGATGGGCAGTGGTCCGGAAGAAATTGAAGCAGGCTGTGTCATACTCGACCCGTTCTGTGGAAAGATGGAAGGGGCCAGGAATTGCTGTAATAAGTCGGCCTGCAGGTCATAGGCCGGGTTGAGGCTACCTAGCGGTGGTGGGCGTTGTTGGCTCACAGGCTGATAATGAGAACTAGATATACTCTGCGTCGTCGACGAGCGACGTGAGTTCAGGGCGGCTTTCCGGCCGCTGAGATGGTAGTTGAGACGACGAGCTTTCCTAGCAACCGCGTCCGCCTCTTTGATGAGCGTCTGCAGACGCTGTTCCAGAATGTCAATTGTGGCGAGTTCGGCCACTTCATCCTCCTCGAGGGGCTCTGGAGCGACCAACCTAAAGCGGTCGAGAGCCCCAGACATGATGAGACGCCAATCATCCTCGCTGATCTCGACATGAGCATTGTTCATGGTGAAGTTGCAAACACGGCGGCCATCAGGTGTAGAAGTCAAGTTGAAGTCACGAGGGTGGGAAGCGGCAAACTCGACAATCTCCAGCCAACTGGGTGCGCACCACGTTGGGTCCGAGTCTCGGGCGTCCCCATATTGACACAGGGGGGTAGCAGCAATAGAACCCTCGAATAGGCTTTCCATGGCTCGTAGAAGCCGTGGAGACGTGAGTTTTGCTCCCAGCTTTGCAGCCAGACTTTCATGTCGGCTCAAGACCCCTGGTTGCCATGTCAGCAAGAGTGCAAGTTGAACTGGGGAGTGATCGTCGTCACCTTCGTAGTCATTGATGAGGCCCACCATATCCGAGAAGGCCTCATTCTCGCTTTGGAAAAGCCGCAGTCTGGGTGCATTGGGTTTACACAAATAGTTGATGGGCTTGTCGTTCCCTGTAGTCAAAGTAAGTCAACAGGTCTGCCATAACTGTTGTGCGAGTTTCACAAGGGCATTTGTGGTTGAATGGGGGTCAAGAGATCAAACCACGTTGATCAAACTGTAATAAAGGCGGTGAACCAGGGCCCGGAGTCTGGAGACGTACCTGTCTGCGGTGGTGGAGGTTGTGGAATACGTGGAATACTGGAACGGTCCGAGTGGCTGGCCGGGCCGGAGTGGTCGTCGACATCCCGCCTGCGCTTCTTGTTTTCGGTGGGGGCTGCCACGGGGACACCCTCGGCCATTGGGCGGGAAGATCGAGAACGGACGGGCGGATGTGATGCTATGGCGTCCCAGTGCAAAGAATGATCCTTTTTCAAACAAAGTGTACCAAATATTCGTAATGAACCTGATCAGAACACTCGACAACGTGGTGGCGAAATCGTCGTCTTAGGATGAACTCATTCACCCGTTAACGAAGGGCGGTAATGTTACGACAACTAGAATCGGAATTGACCAATCCGACGCCGCCTTTGAAGTTCAACTGATGGGGAATGAAAAGATGCGATACAAGGAATAGTGTACTATTCATGAAGGGGAATATAGTTGCAGGATTGTTGCTTGTTGTCTCGTCGGCGACAGAGGGTAAAAGAGGAGAAGATGGCATGGAGAGGTGTCGCAGATGGCTCCAAAATAAATCTACGTTGAGAAGGAACGTCGAGAGACGGCAAGCACACTCGAGGTGTCGTGTTTCGTGCCAAGTCGCCCCATGGCCATTTCTGCATCACCCGGTCCCCGCCCTTTTCTTGGCTCTCTGGTTCAAGTTGAAAGAAGCGTTTGGCCATGGGGGGACTAACAATGGTTGCAAAAACAATCAAGGCCGAGAGTCCAACTAATCCTCAAAGTTGGGCGAAGGTAGCCGAATTTATGTTGCGAATAGCTGCCTCCTATATATCATGTTGGGGGAAATGGCAACTGGTATCGGTACCAAAACCTGTAATTTCAACTGCAACTAAGGGCTATAAGAAACAGTAACCTTGGAAGTGGTTTTTTTGCTGGCTTCTTGTAACCTGATATTCTCAAACTTGAGCGACAATGCGATGTAACTCATCCTCGAACTCGAGTGTTGCTTTCCTAGACAAACAAGGACGGCAAAAGTTACCCTTTTGGATATTGACTGATTCCGTCATTGTACTTGGTCATAATTTAGGCACGAAATATTAATGAATTTAGTGCATCCTTCCGATGGTACTTTACAGTATGGTACGTGTTGGATCATATCATACAGTACAGCTGAAGTAAGGAAGGCCTTCCTCAAATGAATTGCAATGAATTATTTTCGCACAGCTGAATAAAAAAAAAAGAAAGCAACAAGGCTGATATTCTCAGTCCAGATCACAGATGGAAGGCCGCGCGAGATCGATACCTTTTCAGTCGCTTTTCACTTTTGACGTAACCTTGATCCCTATCAGATCCATCAAGGGGGTCTCTGTGGTGTCGTAAGGCGCTAGTGCACGGTATCTGTCTCCACACTCTCCCGGTTGCGCTAGTCCACACTTGCGGGGGAGCTTTTGCAAACAGGGCTTGGAAGTACCTGGTGTTAAGGCTTTTTTATTTCGGGCGTGCAGCTGCCAAACAAACCCGCGAGCCCCCCCAACAGGAGTGACCTCCCCCAGTTTTCAGCTGGCGATGATCGCGGGGTCTGTGAATTTTTGAGGCTGCGGAATACAGGGTGTGCGCTCGTTCTCCATCACCAGGTTCGCGACTGCAACCCAATTGGACCCCAGCAAAACAGCAACCAACTACATACGGAGTAAACACGATCGCGCGAAAGCTCCCCGAACGATTTCAAACGCCTGCATCACGTCCCAATACCAATTGCGAACGAACACTCACTACCTACTTCCGGACATAAATCATCAGCCAAACAAACCAAATGTCTGACAGACCTCATCGCGGCGGTGGCCGTGGTGGTTCTCGAGGAGGGCGCGGCGGAGGCCATGGTCGAGGTGGAGGAGGAGGACACGGTGGTGGTAATGCCGCCGGCGGCGGCAACAATCAAGAACGAGGAGAGCGCCCAAAGAAAGAGAATATCTTGGATCTCAAGAAGTACATGGACCAGCGGATCACAGTCAAGTTCAATGGCGGAAGAGAAGGTTCGTACTGGAACTTCCCTCCCCCTTGGCGGCCCCATTTCGCCCCTCGACCCTCAAACAGGAACCGTTTCTGAAGCCTCTGTTCCCCGCTGACCCTTTCTACCTTGAACAGTCGACGGCACCCTCAAGGGCTACGATGCCCTCATGAATCTTGTGCTTGATGACGTACAAGAGAAGCTTAGAGGTCAGTTCACCAGCACGCACACAACTATGTTCCCCAACCCCCAAAGGATACCTACCGGAACTGACACCCCATCGTCACAACGCATATAGACGACGAAGGCAACGAAACAACCAGATCCCTCGGCCTAGTCGTTGTACGCGGCACTTTGCTAGTAGTCATCAGCCCCGTCAATGGCAGCGAGGAAATCGCCAACCCCTTCTTGCAGCAAGAAGAGTGAAGAGGAACATTTATATCGTTCTCTTGTTACACTGTAAGAAGAGCACTTGGCAGTTCTCAGTACTATCCCACTTTTTTCCTCCTGAAACGAATTAGTACATATTTTCGAGTTGGAGAGAACCCTAACTGGATGAACTGAACTCATGATATGGCGGGACTGAATTGGGGCGTTTGATACAGCGATACCATTATTTTTAACAGACACGGGGTAACTTTTTGAGAGCATGTCGATCAATGATATAAAAAACCAAACCATTTTGAGGCGGCCGAGGAGGATGGTGCGAGGACGGGAAACCGCGAACGAAGAGCGAGCCTGGAATACCACACACGTCGGACGAAACAAAAGAAGCAGGAGAAATAGCTGTCGGGATGAATCAGGGGACGGTCATATTGCCTTCCTCGTTAGGTGGCCAAGGGCCGGCTGGTCTAGAGACTGGTTCCGTCCACAACGATATAGCATGGGACGAAGGCGGCGAAGATATCCCAAGAACTCACACCGGTACTCCGTATATTGTCAAGACGAGTCACCACTTGCTACTCTTTTGCAGGCCATGTGTGGCTTCCAGTCTTTCTAGATAGGTGGCCACCTGCTGCCACATGCTAGACCAGACTGCTTAATACAATAGATATATGCATCACTATGGTAATGTAGTGACACGCCTTGCCATGCATATAGGTTTTTTTCTCACAGTCCGTCATTGCGACACCCGCATCTTACTGTAATTCGCTGGTTCTTGAAACTGGATATTGAGTATCTAATAGGCGTCTGTTAAACAGGCACTAGTCTTCTTATATACAGGTACTACTCTTGTAGAATAGATATCCTGACTCGTTGGAATAAATGCCTTGACTGATTGGAATAAATGTTTTAACTGGCTGGAAGAAAGGCATCAACTGTTTTTTGTTAGGCATTTGCAGTCTTTTTTATCCCCCGGCTGCCCTCCTGCCTGCCTCTGCGCTGGCCTTTGTGGTACATCGAGGCGCCACGATCCTACTCTGGGTTTCCATCTCGACTCGAACTGCACCTCATCAGTTCATTAAAGCTGCGGTTCAACATCTGTTTCACCTCCTTGTAGGTACACACGATGACTGTTTCATTGTCGAGGCTGGTCAAGAGCACACGCTCATCGGTGCCTGCGTCGAGCTTGTTCATGCACGAGAGCATATGGCCGATATCCAGGACTGGTCGTCCCTCAGCGTCCACCTGATGGAAAACATAATCCCGGAAGAGCTTGAGCAAATTGCGTTCGTGAGCTTCAGACCAGTTGGGACTCGGAAGACCTCTCACTGGGCGGTCGTTGATGACAGCGAGCTTCATCATGAGGCGAGCGGCTCTACCGTTCTCCAGCTCCTGGGCAAGGATTGATGTTTGCTCGTCGTAGGCTGAGAAGGAGTTATCGAGTGCCTTGGCCAAGTGGCCGCTTATTCCGGACAAGAAACACTTAATCGTCCAATCTTCTGCAATGGCTGCAGGCGTACATAACCATGTCACGGCATTCTTAAAAGGTACCGTGTATCTAGTCCCCAGCCCTTCCATCGCCGCCTTGGCGTTGCCAGGTTGGATGTTTGGGTTATTGGTCGCCAGCGCGAGGATGACTTTCCCAAAACTTAAAAGATCTTCCTGTTGTAGTTCCTGGAGCGGACGTTGATCTTCGAATTGCAACACATCCAGTACCGAGCATGCCGATAGGCGGATGCGGTTCTGGCTGGTAATGATAATCTTGGTCAGATCGATACACCGAGCTGCAAGGTTGGATGAATGTATGTCCTTCAGTGCATTTGCAATCTGGCATATATACCCCCAGAGGATGGGTTCGTCGATATTTTTGGGCGCCGCCCTGGGCCCTCTTGCGGCGGTCGTCGGAGGTTGAGCTGGGAAGTGCTGCTGGTGTAAGGTTTTGGCCAAGGGATGATAGTCATAAGCAAATATCAGGGAGCTATCGTGAAACTGCCTGACAGTGAAAGCTTCATGGACTGTCACGATGTTGGCGTTCTTGATCTTTTTCCAGTCTTTAACAGCATGAAGGGCGCGTTCGTTACTAAGGCGATAGCCTGGATAACTCAATGTCAGTTACAGGACGTCTTGCACATTGTCATGGCGTGGACGACCAACCTGCGATCCTCCGCAAGGCGTAATATTTGCCATTCTTCCGGCTCTTGGCCTTATATAACCAACTTGGAAAGCCAAAGGTAGTGACATTTTTCCTAGTGTTGATGTCAAGACTAAATAGCGAGTGATAGTTTTCAAGTTGCGGCAGACCTTGAGCAACTTAAAGTCAGAAAAAACCTCTTTGTTGACGGATCACGGCAGAACTCACCATCCATGGTTTGTACTGATGCCCACATTTTTTCTGTCAAGTCAACCCTGGTTTTGCTGGGAATGAAGAAATCGTACGTAGTCTGTTGGTACGGCTGCAGATCTGATCGATACGAGTCCATGAGGCCAGGCTGGTAGAAGTGGTACTGCGGTGGGGTAAGGAAGGACTGAGCGGGAGGCTGAGGATACAACGGAGGAGGCGGTGCGAGTCCAGCTTGGTCAGGAGCATATATGCTGTAGTTGGAGTACTGGTTTACCGCAGGACTCATCGAGTTCATGTTATAGTGCCCGGCGGAGAAAGGATCATTATTCTGAACCATGGCGTTTCCAGTACTCTGAGTTTTGTCAGTTGCTGGCACGATCACAACAGGACTCGGAGAGCCGACGTTTCCCCCTCACCTCGTAGTTTTGCGGCTTGAACTCCCTGGATTCCACATTGAACTTTGTTTGCTGGGCCTTTGGCTGCATTGCCGAGGCAGCTTGAATGTAATCAGCCATCAGTGCGGCCCCCTTTATTCAATTCCGGGTATTCCTTGAACTTACAGCTACTAGCGGCCGCCCCGGGAGTAAAGACAGCGGCGTTGGCTGCTGACAATGCTGATTTCTTTGAAGCTGCTACATGTTGCGGTTTCTGTTGCTGCGGTTGTAGCATGGGGTTTGATGGTGTGAAGGGAAGGGATTCGACATTCAGTGTCTTTTTCGGAGTACTACAGGCAGGCGTCAGTAAAGCCACAGCATTCTTCTATTTTCCCCGACAGGACAGTGAATAACGAAATTAGAGAGCTTACAACTCCTTCTTGGATGAGTTCTGGTCCATGTCGTGATTGAAGGTGCAGCCGGAATCTTCGTAGCGACAGCGACCATAAATACGGATATTTCGGCACGGTGTATCTCTATTCAATTCTGCTGACGATCAAGGAAGAATGACCAGTAACAAATCGTCAGCGTGTGCGTGAAGCGGAAGAGAACAGTAGCTGTGTTGACAAGATTACACACCACTTCCTTTGGACGATTTTGGTGAGCCGACTTGCCGCCGGAGGTCGGTTGGGGGGTATCTAGCGGCTGCCATCGCGAGAGCGCACTCTTAGGAAGTCGGAATCAGATTAAGCGCTACAGAATCTATCAAGCGACAGCGAGCCAGGAAGGATCAGCACTGGTACGGTGTCTGCGTCGGAGCGAAGATGCTCAACAGGCAAAGGGCATCCTAGAGACTAGAGTGGATCGGCGGCGAAGGTACACCCGTACTGGGGAGAATTCATCGGCGAAGGGGCAGTCACACTAACTCGACTCTGGGTTATTCCTCCCATGTTTTGACTTGGATGGGCGATATCTCGCCAGCGGACCCGACGGCGGCAAGGGCGACAGACGGCGGTGAGGGGCTCCTGGCTTGTCGCAAAACGCGATTGAACAAAGGACAGCGGGCCGAGGACGGGCCAAAGACTTTTTGCGTCTTTGCTGTGGTCCCGATGAGCGATTTTGCTGGATTGGGGTTCGAACTGGCGACGAAGTCTCGGCGGCAAGGCGGCGGCGTCCCAGGTGTTGAAGACGGAAAGCATGAGGATCAAACATGGAGCGCACAACTCGGAGGTGGGTCTCGCCGAGATCATCCCTCCTACCTGTAATGCTTGCGGCTTGGCTGCCGCTGCGGTTCGCGGGTAGCCCACCTGCCCACTTCCAGCCCCCAGCGTGCACGTCCCTCTTTCCGATTTGGAGATTTAGTTTCATGTTCCGCCCCACAGGGAAGGACCTTATCGAAAACGCGCCAAGCCAAAATGCACTTAAGAGGATATGACGTTATGCACCCTCGGAACATTCGAGGCTCTCTGCCAATCTACACGTGGTAATAAGCCGAAAACCACCAAACGCTGAAAGACTTAATTCTCACAACCCAAAACACATACTTTTCTCGAGGAAACGAAGGCACAGGGAGAAAAGTATTTGACGATAATTAGAGTGCAGAGCTTGCTTCCGTCTTGCAGCAAACCGCAACGACTGATATCGCATTTGTCAAGGACCTCGAGCACTACTACAGAACAGCTTGATCTCCTCCGGGGTTGCTACCTTCCATGGCAGCACAATGGCAGATAGTGATTCCAATTTCGATCTGAGCCAGCTCACGCAGGACCAGCAACAAGCCCTCCAACAATATACTGATGTTACCAGCCAAGACATCAAAGATGCGGTTCCATTGCTGGAACGGTCACAGTGGAATGTCCAGGTACAGTGCTCCTTCTTCTGCTCTAGATGTGATGGAGGCTGGAGCTGACTGCTAGGGTCTCACAGATAGCGATAGCCAAATTCTTCGATGGCGAGGGCCCGGATCTGGTTGCTGAAGCCCAAGCCGCTCAGAACGCCGGCCCACGACCAAGCGCCCGACACGAGAACCTGCACGAGACTTTCTTCACCGACGCCGACTCCCATCCAGTGCGCGCGAGATCACCCCGAACCGACCTAGCCCCACGAGTGGTACCTCAAGTCCCCAGTGTATACCACCTTCCTTTCTTTTTCTCGGCGCTTTTGAACCTTCCATTTCGAGCTGGATCCTGGGCGTTTGGCCGTGTCTCCCGCCTCATTTTCTTCCTGTTATCCTTCCTTCCACCGCCATTCCGGCCCCGCACAGTCGTATCCTCGTTCCAAAGGGGCTGGAGGAATTCAAATGGAAGGAGGCCTTTGCTGCCGAAGGAGACAGCAGAGAGATTCAAGCGCGAGTTTGACGAGGAGTATGGCGCAGCCAGTTTGCCCTTCTTCGAAGGTGGACATGCTCAGGCACTCGATGCGGCAAAGAAGGACCTGAAATTCCTTCTGACGGTCCTAATCTCGCCCGAGCACGACGACACGGACAGGTTTGTTCGTGATACTTTGCTCTCACCGCAGGTCGTCAACTTCATCAATGACGCGTCTAACAACATCATCATCTGGGGAGGGAATGTGTTGGATTCCGAGGCATATCAAGTTGCGAGCGAGTATATGTGCACCAAGTATCCGTTTTCCTGCCTTATCTGCCTCACCCCCAAGGAGGGAAGCACACGGATGGGAGTGATCAAACGGATGGCCGGGCCTATATCGCCAGACACATATATCTCATCCATCCAAAAGGCGATGGAGAAGTATGCTCCGGAGCTCGATAACGTGCGAGCGGAGCGAGCGTCTCAGGAACTGGCCCGCAATCTGCGCTCCCAACAAGATTCTGCCTATGAACGCTCTCTGGCATTGGACCGGGAGCGAGCCCGTCGGCGCAAGGAGGCGGCAGCCGCCGCTGCAGCTGCAGAGAAACGCGCACGGGAAGCAGAAGAGGCAGCCGCACGCCTCGACCGACTACGTGAGCAATGGAGAAAATGGCGGGCAAGGACCATCTCACCAGAACCAGACGCCACCGTCAAGAACGCTGTCCGTCTGGCGTTGAATATGCCTGCATCTGCCGGTGGGGGCCGAGTTATCCGGAGATTTGATGGTGCGACCTCCATTGACGACTTGTATGCATTTGTCGAGTGCTACAATTTGCTCCAAGACGGTGATTTGGCCGAAGACGTCGGCAAGCCAGAGGATTACGAACACAAGTATCAATTCCAGGTCGCACAAGTCTTGCCGAGAGAAACCTTTGCGCCAAGCACAACTGTGACGATCGGAGAGAAGATGGGGAGAGGCGGTAGTCTCGTGGTCGAGGACATTTCCCCGGAGGATGACGAGGATGTCGACAATGGGGAGACATGATTCGAACGGCGGTGGAATTTTGGTTGGCACATTGGCTGAGCAAGGGCTAGAGTTGACAGCATAGCCTTTCTGCTGTGAATTGCCCGGTACTTATGACTGGATTTGTGGGTGTACCGCGTCACAAAATCTCGTCTCGGGTACAAGAACACGGGTAAAGGTGGTGGTCTTTGTGCTGCGACGGACAGCTTTTCGCGGCCTTGCGTAGCTTAGATCTGGGCGATTTGTATTATAGTCGCTAGATTTCACTGATGGTGATTTACGCTGAGCATTTGACAAGTATTCAGTCACTCTGGCACTTGGGTCCCCGATATGTCATTTCTCATCTCATCATGTTGCATGTGGCTCACGAGGCCACTCATTGAGGTGAGAGCTTGCGTGGAAGTTGGGGGACTTGGGGGCTGTGCAATGATCAGTTATGTGCGTTATTGAAGAGCAACCCTTGGCTGCAAAACAAATGCTAAAACGACGATATTGATCCCCTGAGGACCATTTCCCCAGTGCTTGGCATAAGATTCCGTTGCGTATGCTAAGAGCGGAATTATGGATACTTGCTCTTGGATTCTCACGATGCCGATGGACGCGCAATCCGTGGGCTGCTTCGCCTCCATCAAGTCTTAACTCCGCCGTGGCCACTGTTCTTCCAGCCTTTGTTTCTTTCTTGTTTCCGAATCATATATAAAAATCGTGAGGGAACACAGACAAGGCTTGCTCTCAAGTCCAATCTAGCTGTGCCGTCGTGTATCCATCTCTCCAAGTTCGGTACAACTGTTTAGTAATACACTGATTGTCGATATTTTACCTTTCAATGTTGGAGACGACTTGATTATCCAGACATGCCAGAACCTGGTATAAATGCTTGCTGAACCACGTCATCCCGGTCGACCAATCGATAAATCCCCCGATCTCCCGCCTTGCAACATCGACCAAGCACAGTACCTAGCAGTGGTGGCCCTGGCAGCCTTGTCCAAGAAGTGCGTGTATCGGTAACCTGAAAGACAAGATATAAGGCTGAATTGTTTCAGGAGCCGGCCTGCGGGTCTATCACCGAGAACGGGTTCGTTTGAAACACGACGCCGATAATTCAATCCGTTTACTCAACCTTGGTGCTAAGCAAGTCCGAGTTGAACAAGGTACGTTGAGAATAACAGAAGCACCAGAGAACAAAGGGGACTGATCAATCATGAATGGGAGCGGTGGCCTTGATGCCGCCGCGGTCGTCTCATATCACTGTCCCTTGTCATCTACCACGGACAGCAGAACATTGGACCCTGGACCCCCGCCTGCACACTGCAGACTGCACCTGTGACAGAACGGGCCGTTCTTTCAAGACGCGCTAACAAGGCCCAGTGTCCACCAGAGTGCTAGGCCGCTAAGCGCGCAGTGGCAACAAACGTCCCATTCGCGGGGCCCCCAGATCTCGGTCGCGGGTCACCACTCACCAGCGTCTTGATATCCATAATCCAGACGAACGCTCCTGCATGCTTGTATAAAGACACACGGCCGAGCAGCCTCTTCTCGGCCCCTGGTGTCGCCTGGCCCTCATCCATCTTCCCGAATCCCGCATCCTTCTGGCCTCTCCTTCCCACACTTAGTCCCGTTATCGCTCAATTTAGCACGCTCGCATTTGACTCCTCGGGCTGCTTGTTTTGTCAGGTACAGCCCATAATCACATCGCTTATCTAAGTTGCGCCGAGGATCCAACCATTTACCTCCCGGTCCTGGAACTCTTTGCAACTCCCGTCAACCCGCTGCATTAGCCAAACCGTTTCCCAACTTTCAAAGCAGCTACTGTTAGCACGCAGACACGAATCTCGCCTGTCACTGCGGTCTGCAGACTCCTAACGCGGCTATGAAGAGCTTCAACAAGGTGCTTGGCACCATCAAACGGCGGCCGACTTTCGGTGGTAAGTCAGGTAACTACTTAGTCAACCTTGCTTTCAGCTTGCACGGCAAGGCGTCGCACAGGCATTGGACTGACAACGGCTTCCACGCCTATACAGGCGGATCGTCGGAAGAAGCAACGGCGACCGTCGATCCCAGTACCGAGACGCCCGAAACCACGGCTGTTCGTTGTGTGGTTCGTACACGGCAGCCTCTCCACCAAGTGTTTGACAAGTCGCGTTGCTAACGACAAGTTGCAGAAAGGATTCTGTGAATCTGGCGGGGACCACTCGGTACGTGAAACTTGGCACCACGTTGCAGAGGCTACCGAATCATGAATATTGCTGTCACGCAGGAGAAACTGAGACCTTGTTATAGGGAAATGACGTTACCTACCTACCCTACATCGTCGATGCGGCTGAGTCCTCCCCAGCCGCCGCGGCGGAAGCTGCCCGCTTCATACGCAAGTTTCTGTACCGTGATTACTGGTCCAAGCCGACTTTTCAGTACAACGCCATTATGCTGATTCGGATCCTGGCCGACAATCCTGGCCCAACCTTTACCCGCAACCTGGACAAGAAGTTTGTCGACGCGACCAAGGAGCTGCTCAGATCTGGCCGGGACGCGAGCGTACGCCAGATGCTGATGGAAACCCTTGACACGTTTGAAAACACCAAGGGGTACGACGAGGGGCTCAGGCCACTCATCGACATGTGGAAGAAAGAGAAAGAGAAGGCATACAAAGCATATGGCGTAGGTGCCTCAACTTGACCGGTTGATGAGAGCACTGTTGACTGACAACTCTTTCAGGGACGACCTGCCCCAGCCCCTAGGACTCTTAATGCGCCCGCTTTCGATTCCCCACAGCCGGCCCAGCAACCGCACCAGAGCTACTTCGCCCGCTCGCATACCAACATGAGGCTCCCTAACCCAGTTGAGCTGGCTAATCGGTTAGAAGAAGCACGAACCTCCGCCAAGCTTCTTGAGCAGGTCGTCACATGTACCGCTCCATCCGAGATGCTGTCCAATGACCTGATCAAAGAGTTTGCAGACCGCTGCCTGAGTGCCTCCCGCAGCATTCAAGGATACATGTCAGCAACCAACCCAGCGCCGGATAATGACACTATGGAGAGCCTTCTCGACACCAACGAGCAGCTGCAAAGCTCACTCAACCTGCACCAGCGGGCCGTGCTCAATGCCAAGAAGCAGCTCGGGCTCGGCGAGCATTCAAGCCAGGAGAGCGGGCTGCCGTTGCCCCCAGCTCGGGAACAAGCCGGGTGGGGAGGCCCAGCAGCAAGTGGGAGCAGTAGCGGTGGAGCATGGCAGCAGCCATCCTCAGCATCAGCTTCATCTTCTAGACATAACCTGGGCGCTCCTCCCCCTGTGCCGAGTCGACAGGCAGTGGGAAATGGGAAAGGTAAGGCGTCGGCGACTTGGGAGCCCAGTGTGGCGGGACCATCTAGATCCGCAACGGGCACACCACAATATCAGCATGAGGACGAGGACGATCCGTTCAGGGACCCACAACCAGAAGCGTCGGGATCAGCGTATAGACCATCTGGACCGTCTGGAAGCGGAGCGGGCGCGGATAGCGGCGGTGCATCTTCGACATATGCATACGAGCCATATCACCCTGGCACCCGACATGGAGCCCCCCAGCTGGATCCCGTCACGCCGGTTAGCGATGATGGGTTTGACTTGTACAGTGCCACCCCGGGAAAGAAATCGGAAGCTGTCTATCGCTATTAGGCCTCCATTCGACTGATACTTGAGAATTTTGTCAACAACGATGCACACATGGACATCTCTCGCCAGAAATGTATCACATTATTTCTGCTTCTATCCGATTTGGTGGCATTTTTGGTGCTGTTCGGCCCCTCCGTTTTTTTTTTTCACTTCTAATCCGGTTTCTCTGCCTTTGGCACAAAAAGCGCAACATTTCTTCGGGCGTACGACACTGGCTGCTCCCTCCAGATGGGACGATTTATACCTATTTCATGTCATAACATGGTGGAAAAAATGCATATATGTCTTAGTGGTTTTGCGTTGTCCTATCCCCATTTCTACCCCTTTCTACATTCTGGGCTCACGTCTGCTGGTTCGGGAGCATTGCGAGCAAGATATATACCTTAGAAGAGTGTGCGAGTCACATATAGTTTAGCTCGGGATCAGGACGATGGGCCTTAGTTTCACTATGCCCTGCTCGTGTCCCTGCCGAGAATCGAGAAAACCCTTTTTGAACCTAACATCCGTTGTGTATCTTGACAGACGACTCTGTTACCACGCCTACGGTGCATGTGCAACTTGATTTCAGGCGTGCTAGTGCAGTCTACGTCGTCGACGACATTTCTACCTCGTCCTGCTGACTGGTAGGTAGGCGCGGCTGATGGTTATCTCGACCAGGATAAGTTGATCAATATTTCTCAGACGTGATATCAGTTCCTGGAAGCAAGGTTATACGCCTCGACGCTACAGATATCTTCATGCCCCGTTTCATACATATTGGTTCACTTCAGCAAGGCACCTCCAAGCGGCCAATCAACTGCTTGGTATCGCCAACGCCACATTCTGAAACCTTGAATCACTGACGCTCTTTTGATCGTGCTACACCAGATGACGATCTGCCGCACAGAGACTGGTCTGGAACCATGTGTTAAGTACCTCCCGAACGATAACCCATGATAGTCACTCGTTATCATGCCATGGGCAAGAGGAATGGCAGGGAAAATCGCATGTGGCTTGAGGTGATGACAGTCGTCGCTTTTCCTCAAGTAGCACATAGTCCAGTACACTGCTGAAAAGGGTAAGAGAGCAGAACAACATGCTGCCACCGAAAACGGCCGAGCTGGTCCGCCTTGGACCATTACTTATAGCACCCTAGTGTACGATGTCGAGAGCTGACTATTTCCTTTCTTTTTCTGGTTTATATCCTACAAGACCAATCACGACATGGCCCTTCCCGGAGTGGCGTACACCCGCTCACCAAGAGGCTTACTTGCCTCGGAAGATCCAATCGTCGACGACTGATCGCTTGATCTGATAGTAGCTACCGAGATCGTGGGATCGAGTCTCACGAGACGAGACATGATCGGGTGCCACGCTGGGATCAAATAGAAAGCGGCAGGCAGATAAATGTCTTATCTTCTTGAGAGGTAAGCATCATTCTTTCTACGTGTCAGATATCACTGAATACGGAGTGTTGGTGGAATCTGACAGATCGGAATCCAGACAGGTCATTGCAAAGGAGACATCTTTTATCTGTGACCATTCTTGGCTCTTTGGGGACCGACAGAGTAGTGCTCAAGACTTGCGATGGTCCCGATACTAACCCTACCCTTGGCGATCTGGGTCGTTCTATGACTTTCTTCTTCGATGTCGATCTTGCAAAGTGCAAGTAGGACAACGACAAGCCACAAGCGGATAATCGACGAGCCGGGCATTCTTCTCCTATCTCAGGTTATCAAAATATGATCCATGGTGCGGGCATATTCTCCTTCTTCCCATGTTGTGCTCGACTTCAATGGCCAAGGGGACTGGAACAAAGCAAGGCCACTACTCAAAGGGTTGGAGGTTATGCATCAACTGGATACAAGGAGGCAACTGCTTTCTTCTTCCTCTGCCCCTGAATCGCCTCCGTTTTCCAGATGTCCAGTTTCGAGTGAGGTTCCCAACTTTTTCGCAGCTCCTTCGTCGCCATGGCTGAGCCTCTCCTCAGATATCAGTCTGTTGAACCAACATCCATCACGAGCCTCAGTACGGAGATCGTAACACACATCCTTGAAGCAGTGGGCAAGCCCTTTACGCCTTGTTTGCAGACATGACGACAACATCTAACCTTCAAGTTGTCTTCAGCTTTACGATCTCGACCCTCGAGCTATCAACACAGCCCGACGTATCTGTCGGACCTTTAACCATCTCGCAACACCTCTTGCATACGAGACAGTCCATATAAACCAGCAGATAACCTCCCTCGAGGCAGTAACCTTATTTCCTCACGCTCTCCGTAATATACACGCACACACTCGCCATGTCGTCCTACGGAGCGGCCTCGATCGTCACTGCGTTAGTATTCTTCTCAACAAGCTGCAGAAATTGCGATCAGTGCGGTACATCTGTCTGCCACTGTTGAGCGAGACGCCCGGCCTGACCGCGCCCGACCTCCGCTGGTCATTCATCTGCAACACAGGCCCAAGATACAACCGCTGGGTCCCCTCGGACATCAACTCCCTGACAGCCCACGAACCAGCCAAGATCAAGATCCATATCGAGGGCCTACCCCTGGGTGCTCTGGATGGGAAACATGCCGACCTATACAGGAGCGTGATCCCCTCTCAGTCACTAGTCTCGCTCGAAACCACAGTCCAGCACCCAACCGCGGTATGCGCCGCAGAGCCCCATCTCCCTTCGCTCAAAGAACTCCTACTCGCGTCCAAATCTCTCGAGGTATTCCGATACCGGGACAACGAAAAGACGCCCACACGGTTCTACTTTGACCAAGGCGAACGGCTGCCAGCGTTCAAAGAGCTCACCCTCCGGTCGTACGACTGGACCCACGGGGTAGAAGAAGCCGCCCTACACTGGGACTTTAGCAAGATCCGCTCGCTCGAGCTGGTCTCGGTCTCGGCATTTAATTTCTTCTCCTCGGTGTCTTGTCGTCTGGGCGACTTTGCGAATTTGCATACCCTGCGCGTGGACGATTCTGGAATCATCCAACATCATCATCGCAGCAATGGCGACGAAAGCCGAGAGCAGAGTCAAGAAGCAGCAGCAGCATCCATAATCCACAGCCTAATACGGGACCACATCCACGCCCTTCATAGCCTGCATCTAACAGTCGATATTGCCTCTTTCCCCATCGACGCTCTCCTCCGCCACTCGGGCACTTTGAAACGGCTAATATTTCGCCATCATCATCAAGCGTTTAGCACCACCACCACTGCCGATCACCTCCTCCTGAGTGTCACCTCCCTTGGACGACTAGCAAGGTCCATGACGAGGCTGGAATCGCTAGAAATAGACATCAACGTGTTTCATCCCTCTTTAGGAAAGTTTCAGGGTCAGATGTGGAAATTAAAGAGGTTGAGGAATCTAACGCTGATTACATGTATCAAGACTGTAGCGGGCCACGCACAATTCCCAGATGGAGATGATGAGATATGCGCAGAAGAGAGGATCTTGGATATTCTGAGGAGGAGCAGGGGGAGGAGGATGAGGAGCAGAAAGACAGGTCCGCTGCTGCCGGTGGCGACGTGGGAGACTGTTGTCGTGATTAATGAGGTGGGCGGTGGTGGTGGTGGTGGTGGTTGGCAGCAGCAGCAGTAGCAGCAGCAGCGGCATGATATCAGCTGTTCAAGTGATGGACAACAACAGCCCGACTGCGAGGGTGAGATTGAGATGTGCAAGGAGGCGGTGGCGGCATATGAGAAACCAGGGCTGTTTGTTAAGGGCCCCTAATATACAGGCACCAGTCCTCTTATATACAGGCACCAGTCTCTTCACATATAGGCACTAACCTTATTGGAATAAATACATTAACTAGACTTAATAAATACCTTGACTAGACTAGAATAGAGGCCCTGACTGGCTAGAATAAATACCTTAACTAGCTGGAATAAATGCCTTAACTATACTAAAATAGAGGCCTTTACTAGATAGTCTAGACTGGAATAAATACCTTAACTAGCTAGAATAAATGGCTTAACTGGCTAGAATAAATACCTTGACTGGCTGGAATAAATGCCTTAACTAGCTCGAATAAATCCCTCTATTCTGGAAAGTTAAATTGGACTGGTGCCTGTATATGAGAGTAGTAGTGCCTGAATATTAGGCGCCTTGTTAATGGGTGTTTTGTTATGGAACGGGTTGTCGGGGTTGGGCATTGCAGCTGGTAGACACCAGACATGTCACGGCCGAGGACAACAGCAAGAGAAAAAGGAGGAGATGATGATGAGGACTTTGTATTTGGGGAGCGGAGAGGTATGTCGGAATATGACATAGGTACTTGTTGCCTGGATAACGCCTTCTTTGGGTCTGTAGCTTCTGTGGTGCAGCATTTCGGGGCATCGTGGAGTTCTTGGTTCTCAACTGGTTTCTACATACCTAGGGAACACTTGTGATATAAACGAGTACAGTATATCATGGACGGTAAATAAGCAAGTGGAGAATACATGTCTTGATAAGGATGCTAAATGTACAAGCGACTTGGTTTATAGGTTTTTGATTACATAAAGAACACAATTGACGCCTGTGAGGTCATGAGCAATGCTCCTTTTACCGTGGAATGCTTACCTCAGTCTGGAGACATAGTAAACAAGACGCAGGCATATAGTTGTTATCATTTTTCTGCTTCCTTTCCTGCTCAGGTCACAGCACAAATACAATCAAGCCTTGGTGCCCCTGGCGAGAAAAAGCCGCCTGTGCATCTGAGACGATCCATGATCGTGGTTATGATCCGCCAAAGCTGGTCGGTTGAACTTGATATCCCTAGACACTTCGTCCAGGGCAAAGTCCTTCCCGACACCTGCCTTGGTGAAAATGCCCTTGATCTGGTCCTCGGAGAAGCCGTGGTGTGTGACGGTGTGGGCAGCTGGATGATGAGTCTATATTTTAGGAAACATATTAGTACTTGGCAATAACCGAGACGAAGGGAATAACTACTAAGTTAAAAGAGATGACTACTACTCACATCAAACTTTCCATGAGGCAGAAAGTCAAGGATGAGGAGAACGCCGCCGGGCCGAAGACGCTCTGCCAGCCTCGTCGCAGCTAGTTCCGGGTCGTCAAAATGATGGAATCCCAGGCCCACGGCGGCGATATCAAAGTTGTGAAACCCGGGAGAAGCGAGGGCGGCCGGGCTCGGATCTTCAGGGTCGCAGATGTTTCCTTGGTACGCGTGCATCTCCTCAGTTGCGAGGCCCTGGTGGTTCAGAGAGAGTCAGTCATATGCCTCGTTGGCGGCTCCTGGATCAGAACAAGCTGGCCGTGACAAGCACGGAATGTGACCACGTGGGCGATGGGTTTCTTACCTGGTTCTCCGCTCGAGCATTGTAGGCGGCTACCATGTTTTCAGACAGGTCGATGCCGACGCATTGGGTTGTATATGGAGCCAGAGCCTTTACAAGACCAGCGTCAGTTTCGATGCCATGAACTCTCAAGGGGAGAACATTATAACGGTGGTCTCTCAACTCACTCTCGAAACTAACAATGGAATCTTATCAGCCAAGTTTAATTCTAGAGATCTCCGGATTGCGCTTACCAACGCCTGTACCGCAAGCATAATCCAGCAATCGTACAGTCTTTCCAGAGCTTGGCTTGCCATCCTCACCCTCGTTGTCATTGTCGTCGTCATCGGCAACCCAGTCGACTCCAATAAAGTCCAACCGAGCACGAATCTCTTGGATGATTTGGTCTAGCGTCTTCTCATGCCTGGCGTCATAGTTGGCCGCTTCATTGCTAAACGCACGACTTGTATTAGCGATTTTTGTTCAATGGATGTTCCATCTGGATCACACTCTGTGAAATAGTATGTGGACATATTTACTTGAAGAACTCCTTGTTCTGGTGAGTGTGAGTGCCCATGGCTGCGTCTTGATCCTTCCCTGTGGAGGCTGGGCAGTGTCGACTGGAGGAATCTCGGAGTGGAAATTCACAGTTACGTCTCTTGATTGTGCAGAGACACTAGAAATGCGTCTGTTTGTTTCTCGTCATACACAGCTCAACTTTATATCCTGTGAGAGATCAGTTCGGTGACTTTGCTTGTCAAAATCTCCAACTCGGAAAGTTTTCGGAGACTTTGGAGTCGTCATGGAGGACCTTTGTGACTCACGGCAAACGTCTCTCACGTACAAATATGTGCACTTCGGAGAGTTTACAAAGGGCGCCGCGTCAGTTGGTGATTGTGTGGCAATATCGTCGTGTGTGAAGAAAACTCCCGGATCGTTCTCGCCCAACTTTGGCATTGCCGTTGTCTGGTGTCAAGTCGATCAGAAGTTGGAGAGTCCGAAGCGGTTCCACTTCAGCTCCCACTTGTAACACGTTCAATAAAGGCATGACCTTCAGCATATTGAGAAAAAGATTACAATCAGTCTTGTAGCCAAGCTTGGTAGCTCGATATCCAGGGTCATGTTTACAAACAAAAAAGGGCGTTACTACAACGACTACATCGTTTGAAGATACCCACAGACAAATAGCGTCTACAATATAATCAGGAGGCAGGGTCAACGGGTACCGTTACCGAAATACAGTGGGCCTCATAGGGCGGTTAGCGCCACCAGTATGGTACTTGGTACAGTACACTTACGACATGTACAGAAATAGACAGGCCCAGGGCCAGGCCACCGGCCTGTTAGGGAAGTGTCCGTTCGTTTCTTGTACACGTGTACGTACTTTGACCCCCTGTCACATTGATTTCCAGCAAACTCGGTGCAGCAACTATCACGAAATCTTAGGTGACAGATAATTATACATACAGGTGCAATCAATGGTTCACTTCGAGATGTTCTGGTAGGAGCGAGACCTAATTCACAACCGCATCTCCAGACTGTCTGACTAACTGCCGCCGCGGCCATCTGGTCTTGGTTATATCGAAATTAATGCCCTATAAGGCGCATGTGGTTTATTGCGAAGTCCCGGAAACAAGTACAATACAGCCTCAAAGTGGAGGTGGAAGTTCAGTGTAGAGTGGTAATATCAGTGATGGTAACTTCATGTTGGATATGGATACCCGTACTTATTGATGCCTCAGTGATTATCCATTGGTGTAACAAACGCCTCCAATGTTAAGTCGGAGCCTAAAGAATAGCCGCTCGCCTGAACCTGCCGGGGTCAGTATCTTTGTATCACGTCCCAACACGCATTTCAACGCATCTAGACGCAGAAAGGACGTAGAGGACACAGTCGGGGAAATTTAAAATAAATTGTAAACCATCTATTAATCCAAGCCGGACCTATGGCTGACTTGCCGGAGTCGATAGGAGGGCACCGCAGCAATGTCTATAAGTTGCGTGTATGTCTCCCACACCAAATGTTCAAGGTGAATAGGGAAAGAGACGAGGAAGCATAAAAAGGGAAATATTGTCCCATGCCTCTAGAGCTTGAAAGGAAGTGTTCTCCGTGGAAATAAACATCAACCAGTTACCAGCTTTCTTAGATAACACCAGTCAACTTCAACATCCTTGTTTCGCTTTCCACAGCCATAGACTCTTGGTCCTTTGTATTTGTAGTTGTTCCAACTACACCCTCGTCAAAATTATGCGTTAATCCCCCCCTATCGTCACCTTTTTTATTAGCAGTCTGGTAGTTGCTAACGTCATCCCCTTCGAGGGCTTCTCGACCCCCCCCCGGTACCGCGAATGGTGTTTATAGCGTTCACCTCGATGCCAACGGCACTGCGATCCATACACTCCTTGCACCAGCTTTGAGTGGTGAGGAACTTGCCCAACTCAGCAGTAGAGAGCCAGCAAGGCTGAGTAGCGCGCTATCTCGCATCACCGCCCGGCAGGTTTCGGCCGGCGGATGCCACACTTACGAACTGGACCACGGAAGCACAGATATAGCTGTGGAGAGTCTGAAGAATCAATGCACTCCAGTTGGTGCCGTCAATGGTAACCGCAACTTCTACTCCATTTACGGCACCACCGTCGCCTATATTTGCAACATGAACAAGGACGCATGGACCTGCCAGAGACACGAAGTCGAGGCCGCCTACGCCGCCATCACCAGTTTCTGCGGTTGGTACAAGGCCGGATGGCGGAACGAGGAGCGCCCTGGCAAGGGATGGGCTTCTACAGGTTATGAACTTACGGGGTCGAATTTCTGCGGTCGAGGGGTCTGAGGCTGCGTCGATTCCATCTCACCAACCATGTCCATTTATCCAGACCTATGCTACAAGCTACAAGCTACTGCTCCATATCGTTTTGCTTGCTTCTTCTTCTTCATAGTATTCTCAATTAGCCAATGCCAATATCTGTAGTTGTTCTCGATTACATCCTCATCAACATACCACATGTCCCGCCTCTTTGGACCCAAGCGGTGTTGATACGAGCCGGTATCGTAGGTTGGATAGTCTTGGTCGATCTCCATCGACACTACTGCTTTGAGGCATCTCAGATTTGGCGTGAATTACTGTTGTCGTCGTTGCTCTCCTTACTTACTGGCAAAAGTCAAGTTCCACACGAGATAGGCGACATTGGCTGTGCGTGAAAAGGCCCTTCCGCCTACGCCAAAGAGTCGACGACCAGGGTCTAGCCCATTGGGAATAACGGCCATTCATTGTTTAGTAGAGACTTTCGATGTGAGATACTTGGGAAAAAAAATATTCTTGGTATCTGCGACTCGAAAATAAGCTGAAGTGCATCATTAACACAACCATACAAATGTAATTTGACGACCCAACGGTTCATAAATGATACGGTACTACTGTACATAGTATCTTACAACGGCGTGTGTAAAGACCAACCAAGTTATTATATACTAGTAAATTTGTTTGGTTCGTAATGTATACATGTACTGACACATAACCCAACATCCAGCTGGAAGCTTCCGCCCATTGTAATACAGTATCACAACGCCTTGAGGGTTCCGGATTCCGGATGCCAAGAGGGACGCAAGAATAACTCATGATAGAGTTCTCAGACAAGGGAAGGTGCATTTGATGGGATGGTTACCAGAATACAAACAAATATCTACCCGTATCCGCGCGCTTTGTATCGCCCTTACCCCTGATTTTTCTACCCGTCAAAAACATAACCCAACCGATGGGAAACACAAAAACAATGGTAGTCATGGCGGAGACAAAGCCGCTCTCTCTCTCGCCCCGCCCGTCAGTCACTGCCTTGCCCGTGTGTTGTGTTGTGTTTTGTTGCGTCGTGTAATATGTCATGCTCATCCATCCCAATCGGTCGAGTACTGCATTTCGTGCGACTGCGGCAGTCAGTCATGTGAACCGAACCCACCACCACCCCTCCTCTCCGCGGCGTCCCATCCACATGGGCGGTGCGGGCTGGACAGGCACCTTGCAGCAAGAACCGGAGGTACACAGCAGGGAAGACAAAGGAAGGAAACGAAAGGAAGGGGGCCCGACTGGACCGGTCGACCGACCGACCGACCGACTGAGAGAGCACGAAAAAGGGAGAGTGACAGGACGTTGAAAGGCAGTATAGTATATACATGTGAGGAACAATGTAAGGGTCAGACAGGCAGGCCGGGAACGAGAATCCATGTGCCTTATCTATCTATATACTGGAACACGAGCACATCAAATTGGTTACGCGCAGAAAAGGTAATTTTTCCAGAAAAAATAGGTAATGCGCGAGGAACTAAAGAGTCCAACACCCCGTCTCCAGTAAACAGTACCAAACACTCTCACCCGGTTCTACTCCCGTCCCTGAGATGTGTTAAGTTACTGCTTCTAGGCGAACGAACACAAGCCTATCCAGCTAGGTAGGTACCTGCCGTACCTCATGCTCGTCGAACCATCAAGGTACATGTACATACAGTACAGTACACGGGAAGAGAAATATATCTATCAGAGTAATAAGGTAGATTCCCGTCGCGGATATATATACAAGTTTTATATCAACGGGATCCGGATCATAAATGAACCCGCCCCCGGAAAGCGGGTAGCGACGGATAAGACTTTCTGAACTTGTCTTCCTCCTTCCTTGGGCTCGCTCGGCCTGGAAAATGTAACGTGTATCAATTATCGTGATTATATTACCTAGCGAACGGGACGGATAAGCCTGAGAAGCGTTTTACTTGAAGTGAGCCTTGCGGGTTTGTGCCTTTCGAGGATATCCGGGTCGGCGACTGTCAGTCTCCGACAAGCCGTCGTGATGTATTTCAAGCCGCCTTCAAACTGAAGGAAGGGTTCGGCTGAGCTTAACGAGATTACCGAATCGCAACCGTGCCGTGTATATAAAGTGGTTTTTTTTCGGCGTTTAGTTTTCGTGTGCTACCCGCAAGCCTTGCCTTTTTACCCAGGAAAGATTGTTCTGTCAGTTCTTTTTGTGTGTAATCTCAGGCGAGCTTGCCTAGAACGAACTTGGTGCCATATATATCTTACCCGGAATCAACAACGGTTCATGAGTGGTTCGTGTCCCGTTCAGGCTATATTCATGCCACCATATCAGTGCCGCACCAAGGCGTCCCCCCCCTTCTGGTTTCTTCCCTTTGGGTGTGTATTCAGGGTGTACCGTCATCGGTATGGGGTCTGACGGTGGAAAGAATTGAAAGCGCTGTCTGGCCAAGGCTCTCCTGTCCAGCAACAAGATGAGATGTAGAGAACTGTTAACCTCATTCTGTTCTGCATGCATGCACCCATCGTATGCCTTGCTTTGGATGATGAGGATGATGGACATGATAATCTCCGCTTACCCCTTCTCCTCCTTTCTTTCCCAAATTCCATGGGTTGTGTGTGCGTGAGAGTAGTCAGATGGGCTGCTTCAACTACTAAGCAGTTTGTTCTGGTTGGTTCTGACATGTTGGGCACCGATACCCGATTCCCAGATTCCAATTTGAAAGGAACATGATGAGCCCTACACCACCTGTACGTACTTGTACAGTGCACACCATCATGGGAATGGGATTATTAGCCTGGGGATATTCTGATCCCCGTGATTGGGTGGTAGAGGAAGAATGAGGTTTGTTTGTGTGTGGGTGAGTGTGGGTGAGATCTTATGCAGTGGGAATGAAAGGCCACAGATATTAAAAGTTGCAGCCGCCTTGGGTAACCCGGAGGTAGAAGTAGATAAGGTACGGATAAGTACAACACATACATATGGTACAGCACGCTCACCTTTATTGCGGAGCGGTGAAGCGTTGAGGACATTTGGATCTGATATATCCAACGTCCGAATGCACGGATCGGTCCACGAGATACAGTTAGGGCCCGTACCACGGAGCATTGTGATGACCCACATGACGGTATATATCTACGGTTTGGTATCCCAGCTCCTTCACACCTTCGTCAAGCACATTGCGGAGATGGGAATGGGCGGAAAAGTACCTTGCGCGCATTGGAAACAACGGCGACCCAAGACAATTCATCAGATGGTTACGGAACAAATAAGATGGAGAGAGGGTGTCCAAGTTGAGAAATAATGGAAATGTATGTAAGCGAAAGTACCTGCCTGTGCTACACTACCTCCACAGCATAATATTTTTATTCCATGGGGACCGTGTGAGATGAGGTTTCTTTATTTAGTTCGCGGCGTAGCTACTAGTATGCTCTTTCTACTATGCTACGGATACCCTGTGCGAGGGTCGTTTTAGTCGGACAGTTCCCATTTGGTGTTTCATATTGTGGGGGAAGGAGGTTTGTTCCTTCGAGGTTAGGTGACTTGGGTTTGGCTTATGTCGTGTGGAACGGTGCTGCTGCCTTTTCTTGGTAATAATTTGGGGGCCGGTCACACGTGCGAAAGAAAGCCTCGGGATGTTTTTCGAAAATCCATTCACTTTCCGCTTTCACGGTGTGATTGTGGCTCACGGGCCGAGGCAGGAGCCGGAGGACAACGGGGAAAGGGGCAGAAAGAATAACCTGGAACACAAGGAAGGAGGGCGACCACGGCGACCTACCACTGACCGGGCAGGTGCGCGGGAGGATCGTTGAAGGAACTGGGTGGCGGTCAAGTTTGGGCGTTTGTCATTGCCGGGAAACGAAACGGACCCATGATATTCTCCTGTTGATCTCCTCACAGTATAGGAATTAGCTTGTTTTACCAAGTTGGATCGACAGCGACTGATGAGAGGTTGGAAAGCATTGAATGATGCCAATCTCGGTGGAAAACAGACAAGGGCCGTCATGTCCGTGAACCACACACACCACGGCAAGAAACCGTCATCGTCATGGAACCAACAGCAACAAGAACAACGACCGTGCCAATGCAACAAACCGAAACGAACAAAAAGAAACCCCATCCCATTTTTTTATTCCAGCCCCCCCAGGTCGGTTCCTTGCCCCGCTTTCTTCTCAGCCTCTACCCCTACTCCTAAACCCTACCCCCTGTCCTGCCCGCCTGCATGGTCCCTCGCGTCGGTCCGCAGTCACAAGGGAGGTTGTCTGTCCAGACGGTCGGTCCCATCACCAAGGCTTCTAACCAACTCGAGAAGGTACGACACGTGTAACAAAAGTCCGTTAGCTTCGCCCTTCCTTCTTCGTCCGCCTCTTTCTCTTTTTATTTTTAAAACTTCACAAAGAACTGCTGCATAACATTAGGTGGTGAATTTTATCCATGCGGCAGGCACGAAGCGGTCTGTCCAATAATCTACATTGCAGCATGTCAAGTCCCAACAACCACCCACCAGCTCTTGGAGCTCCTCGGTGACGGGTTGGTATCTTGTATGTACTGTACTTCCAACAACCCGCCATAACCAGGACTCGGGAGGGGAGATCTGATGAACCGAGAAACTACACGTACCCATCAAATAGTGCCTCCTCGGTTAGAGCAGGTTGGCCATTTTTGCGCATGTACATCCATCCCGCGAAAGCAGGACTGTCTGCAAGACGAGTGACAACCCCATGCCGTTGTGCAGTAGTGCTATCCTCTTGTGGGATTTCCGCGTGGGAATCTCTTGAGCGTGATACGCCCTCTTGCCTTAGGCTGTCTTTCTTCCTTGCTGTGTCTCTCTGTCCTATCATTTTGCCCCAGTATTGTCATGAAGGAATCCTCACTTTTGAACCATGCGTATGCGTAAAAGCGGGGTCATGGTGGTGTTGGATGAGGCATACTAGGAGTGTAGTTGGTCTTGAATGGTGTGGATGGAAATTGGTATCAAGCGGAGGTATGCACACCAATCTGTGGTCAAGGAAATGAGTCCGTGGATGACAGAGGGCAAGTGTCTCTCGCTGAGGCTTGTGATTTGTGATGGTGGAGGGATATCAGCATCAACTCGCTCGGCTACTGCACACGAGCCCTGCCCTATAGCTTGCAACAGATCGACTAAACTCCCCGTCATTTACCGGGCACATCGTCGTGCCTCTTGACAAGGGGGCCGCGCTTTCATAGGCAGGAAACTGGACGCCTCGGCGCTGACTTGCATCTGTGAGGTGTGGTGATGTGACAAAGCCTGGAATAACTCTCACATTTAAACACCTCCTCTCGAATGCTTCGGATAAAACGCAAGATGGGGGGCGTGGGCTCCAATCTGGGGTGTTCAAGCGCCCACCCCTGATCCATGTTGATGTGCGGCCTTGGACGGCTGGGCGAGTCCACCAGCCATAGCCCCGATTCTTCAGCACAGCATCAGCCATTGAACATCGGGGATACCGGGAATGGATGTAAGTGTACTTTCATCAGTTCATCAGCGAGTACCCAAGTACTCTACTTCAATAGCTAAAGCCCGGAGTATTAGGTGTTTTGGTTGCGAGAAGGCTCGCTTGAAACTCTCGGCAGCGAGTCCGCTCCGTCAACCATGGAACCGCTTGTCTAGTTGAAGCGCGATGTATGGTTTATTCGATAATACCTGGTTCATCTGGCATCATAATTGAGCACATATTGGATCTGCGCGAGCGGCAAATGGACCCCAAGAAGAACAAGGAGTGCTCACCGCCGTTTTGTGTGGCACCCGACGCAACCTGCCTTTCGGAGGCCATTTGATTCATCATTGATCACTGGGCTGGCCCGATTCTTCTTAGTCGTCCTTTAGCTTACCAAGATATCACTTTGGTGTTCATCTCTGCCATGCCTCTGGCATGATAGCCTGAACTCATGATCGCGAGCTCCATTGTGGGTACAAGCCCTGCCAAGAGAGTCTGCATATACGTAGCTGTAGATCTTGAAACCTCTCTCCCATCCATCGATATGGGCGACAGATCCATGTTGAAACATTATGGGATATGGACACTGGTGCGAGGAAGTTGTCAGGATTCATCTGCCTTGACATGGATTCCCTTCCGGCGAAATTCGAGCCACCACGAGCTCTCCATGGAGAAGAACATGGCCGCGGATGCCGGTACTGATTTTTCGATGGCAAATTGGTACTGGAAGACCCTATCCATGTCTTGGATTTCGGGGACAGGCAGCTGCCATGTCGTAGCGGTGTTACATGATATCGGCAGTCGACAAGCGGAGCAAGGATGCGGCATGCCAAACCCATTCTCTGGCGCTGCGCCTTTGCCCGTGTCTCTGGCCAGAATCAGAATCAGGAAAACAGGCCCAAGATGCTTGCATACGGCAGGGCGGCGGGGGAAATGTTTGGATCTGATGGTGCCGTCAGCCACAGGCTTTATCCGCCTGCACAGGTTGCACGGGGCAAGACCTTCGGTGCTCCTTGTTTGAGGTGAACGCCTGCCCTGTGAGCATGAATCGTGGGCGTCCATTATCGGCGTTCCGGTGTGCTTATAGGGCACAGAAGGCCCTGTTGTGTTAGGGCTGGATGCACTGCAGTCGGTAAAACAGATCTTCATATGCTACCGAGCCGTGCTGACGGCCAATTCCTCGATATCTGCCGTTATTGCACCAGAACGCAATCCAGGCAGAGCTGTCCAGCGTCAATTGAATCAACAGACCATCGGGCAATCGGGAGTCTCCCTCTTCCCTGATGGCATGCTCCAGCTCGGTTCGATCGTTGGATGCCCGAAGGGACAGTGGCACTGGAATGCCCTCCCAGCAGGCCTCAACCCTGAGGTGTATGTACATCTGGTGGAGCGCAATATTGCAACAATCTCAGAGTGATTGGTGTGGGTGGTTCACGGTGGCTGGGAAGTATTTATCACATCAGCTCCCAACTGTCAATTTAGGCTTGGATGAATGTTAGCGCAATTCCCGTCCTGATCCTTCGGCCCAGCGAGACATCCCATGTCGCGGGGCCACTTCAGCCACCATCTCTTCTTCTGGGAGTGACAACTCACCCGTCAACGCGTACCCATAAACCGAGGTGACCCTCCGTTTTCCTGCATTGTTGTTCGGAAGCCTCATATTGCCTGTGGTGATGCTCCTCCATCATTGTACGACTTGTTCGAGACAGTGTCTCTCTGTTATTCCTCTGTCTCATCTCCTCTCCTTCGGAGCATGGCGAAATGCAGGACGGGGGCAATGACGGACATGCAGCGTTCCCGGGAAGAAGCGGAACGGGAAGGTACATTTGCTTGCGGCCCCCAATGCAACGTGGCTCAACAGGGCACCCCAACTTTGGTTCCTCGTGCCCTCTCACCCCAGCCCATGTGGGCCGCACAAAGGGAGATATGGGACTGGGGAATCGGGGATGGCGGGGGTTCCTTGGGGCGACGAAACGAACAGCCTGGAGAGTGGCAGAAGGATGAGGGATGATGCGGGAAAACACACAAATGGACTAGCTCCGAAATCCGAGCTGGTGGGCAGCGGCGTAATTCAGCCAGTAACTTGGGACAAGAGGCAGTGGTATGCACTCGGGCCGTTGTGGTAAGAAAGAATTCAACTGGCAGAAGTGTCACCTCGGACAGGTGAGAAGTGCTTGTGAGCTTCATCTTGGGGGGGGGGAGGGGGTGACTGGCACTGGACGGATGCGTCAGGTTTGGTATCGTCGCCTGGTTGAAACGAAATCGCGCAAGTTTATGGGACATGGATTCGCCCGGGATAATTGCCATGCGATACCACCAGATCTGACACCAGGTGAGATATTTGAAAGTGGAGAGTGGAGATAGGCGGAATGGTTGACCCTCGATCGGCCCGCATGGTCCATTGAGCATTGACAACTGACGAGGTGACAATTCATATGTGGACTCCTCCCTGGCCCCAGAGGAGACTGAGAAAGATTGAGGTGTGATTTGCTGTCTGTTAATTATTCATCGAATTGACTTCATGCATCAGCTGTGGAGGAGGTACATCACAGCTGAAGAGTGGACACGAAGACAAAAAGATCGAATGACTTTGGGCCGGTTCATGATCTTCCCCAAAATGTACTAACGTGGATCGTAGCTTTTTTTCCCCTTGTGTTTTGTCACAAATCCCAGAAAGCGGTGGAGAGCGAAGAATAAAGTGGAGTACAGGAGCTTCTGGCCACGTGACTGCCAAGCCCTGCCCTAATTCGCCTGATCCCTGTCAGTCGCGAGGGTTTCGAGCCAGCGAAACCGCCCAAAGAAGCGCGTTTCCGGGTGACTCTCCAAAATGAAAGAACCACCAAATATGATCGGTTGTAACAACACCCATCCTCCTTTTGTGTGGTCAGCAGCATCGGTTACAGCGTCCTGACCAGGGCGGGTCTTGACCCGTACGGCTCTTTTCTTTTGGTGCTGACCGCCTTTTTACCGCCTCTTGGGGCCCTGCAGGCTCTGGGCTTCAAGCATTGTTCGCGCCGCTCGAGTGCGTCTTGTTGGCAGTTGGGGGCTCGTTTTGCCTGTTTCCCTGTCGCTTGATATTCATCCGATGGCGGGCACCGGCTGACCACCCGAGCCGGCCTCTGGTCTTCGAGAAGATTTCAAATTTCGGATCGCTGCCCACCCGGGCGTGGCTTTTCAAACACCGCCGCGTCGACAAGAATTCTTGCGCCGCAACGAACTTGCCTGAGCCAGCGCTCGGCCAGCCATGGAGTCCGAAGCTTTATATAACCTTTCTTACTCCAACCGGACGACAAATCTCCGGGTCGGCTGACGAATATCGACGGCTCCGCTGGCAGGGACGCCCGGCTCGGCGGCCTGTTGAGCCGGATGCGGCCAATATGGCATATCATATTTCTGCTGCAAGACGCATCATCAGTGCATTTGCTACACATCCAGAGTTGTCATGTGTTCATATGTTATCGACATTGAGAAAAGCTGCTGGTTGGGGTCTGCCCGAGAGATTTCTGGGCAATCTATGTAAAACTATTTGCGACCCCGTACCTATCACAGTATTCAAGTGCGAGCGATGTACCTTCTTGTCCTTCCACTCCCTACCCGTGAATGAAGATGGCGTGTGCACTGCAGTTATGCGCGGAGGCCACACGAAAATTGACTGGTCATAAACCCTCCTCGACCTGGTTGGCCCACTTGCCATGAGAGGGTGTAGGAAAATGATCGCCCGCGACATTACACCCAGAGGTATTGTAGGCCGATGGCAACGGTTTGCGACCCATGAGAGCCTGCCGGTTCAGTGTCCACTCAAGGCTCAAAGCATGCCCAAAGGCGCTCATTGAAGAAACGCTCGGGTGGTCAAATCCAGCTCGTCACCAGCATCCAAAAAGTCATTATTACCTCGTGAAAGTCCCGAGGAGCAATGTATCAGGCAGACACACGAAGTAGTAACGCAGTCATTTCCGAGAAACGGAACGTCTGGTACACAAAGTTGCAGATCCGTCAACTGCCCAGGGTTTGGTCACAGCTTTTCACAGTTTTTCCGTGATGGCAGCCGTCCGTCGATCAAAGTGTTATTTCACTTGTTCGAAATGGATGGAAATATTGTCTTGAGGGTGGGAATATACGATTGACTGCCTCAGGACTGTTCTGTGGTTCTTGTAAGCATTTCTGACTCCTGTACACTCGGCGGCCCATGGTATAGAAACGGATGATGAATGGATCCCACGGAGAGGGTCTCTGAATACCGCTGGTTTTTGTCTGACATGAGTCGCCAAGGGCCAACCCGCCCGCCTCGTGTTGGTGCTGCGAATCTACAGCCTCTTCCATTCCTTCTTTCTGTGTTTGCGCGTGCGTGTCTAGTTTTCTTTCCATGGGAACTAAGGGGTACGATGCTGAGAAAAGAAATACGCTGGCGATAACCCTTTTTTTTTTTTTTTTTGAAAAGAATCCTTGCAGTGAATCGCCCGCTTTGCAGGATGGCAGGCCGGCTCTCTTTTGTCCACACCAGTGGGCGCCAACATACTTGCCGCTCCCGCGCTGGAACGGGGTACCTTATCTCGGCCGGAGGCTAAAAGGGACCCATCCCAAGACAAAGGAACGGAGAGCGGGACGTTCCTTCCCATTGCCGCCTTGCTCATCATTGTCATCAGAGTCCAGACAAGGGGGGAGGGGTGGAAAATCAGCAGGGTTTTGCTGGGGTGGTCTCGGACTCCCTTTGAGACAAATTGCTTTATCGAATTACACCACAACGCAAGCAGGTAACGGTGAGGTCGGTCCTCTGGACATTCATCAGCTCTTTTGTCCCTGAGTCTTGGATGGGGTTCCATGTTGAATTGATGGATCTCCTATTCCGGAACGACCGGGCAAGCGCAGCTTGTCCAGATGAAGTTTGGGAATTAGCGCATATGTGAGTGCGTGGATTTGATTTAGTCCCCCCTGGCGGGCACTAGACCAGGACAGGCAGTGGAGTGGATTGTTCAATTGGCGACCCCAGTCTAAGATTCCACAACCCTGGCAGGTAAATTCGGCAAGGGTGAATGACAACGCTCACCAGCATCGCCGTCAGTTCCTGAGAGATGGAAAACCAGAGCAACATCATCGTTTGGCTGACCTGCAGCAGTGGTGGTCTTGTAAAGACCGGTTGGCTGATTTTGCTTGAATTCGCCATTTACGACATCCTCGCGGTCCCTCATGGGCCAGATCGATCTGTGGCTCCTCAGAGCATTGGACCTTCCCCTGTCCGTTGGTCCGTTGGAAGATGGCTGACTGCGCCAAAGGGAAACGGTGCTCAAAGCGAGTCACCGGCCGACTGACCACCTCTCCCACCGCTGGCTTGATCTGCTCGGTAGGTAAGGGAGTCCGGAGAAACCTCTTGGTTGCAAGAATCTAGATGGCCGGTTCAAGTTAGCAGCCTTGTGCAGAAGTGTAGTGGTAAAGTCCCTTGAGATTTGTTCCGGGGGTGGCATTGGCCGAAATACCAGTCAAGGCAGAGCGTTTTCGCGTTAATTTCACCCTCGTCATGTACTGTGTGGTATAATGTCAGCAGGGAAACAAACCAGCATTGTCGACTGAAGCTTTCATGTGAGCCAAGATCAATTGGCCTTGAGAGGGTACAGCAGAATGAAAGGCTTGTCGGATATCTTTCGATATTAAGGTGACACGGTTAGAAAGGACCTTTGATGTCAGTAGGAAAAGGTCGTCAGAAACTCACAGGCTTCACCTAGGTACCTCAGAGGGAGGAACGTATCTGTTGGTGATGTGGACTTGAAGTCTCCGAACTGTTGCTGCCATTATGATGCCGCCACACTGAAAAGAGTATGATATGTACAAAATTCGATAGCGGTGACCTTGCCGCTGCGAATGCAAAGTGCGCACTCTTCTTTCAAGCCTCTATAGCCGAGATCGGGAACACGAGAAGACGGTGCTATTCATCGATCGAGATTTCGATACGAATACTAGTTGACTTTCTGAATTAGGTGTGCAACACCAAGTGCTCGACCTCCATCGCCTCTCCGTTGTTGGGTAGGATCATCCAATGAGAGATCAGAGAGGGAATAGGAGGGCAACTTCAAGTACATATGCATATGGCACAAAACGGGGTCAAAGCTGAGGAAAGCAGTGAACGAGCCAATGGTTTGAGGAAACGTGATAATCCCGATGAGAGACCCATTCAAGGCAAAAAAAATCGGCCTTACGCGGAGAGCAGACAAGTGTAGCTTTTTTCCCCAGCAGCCTGTCTCTTTGATAGGTCCTGGAAAACCTTGTCGAGAACCTCAGTAGTCAGTACACTACTCTGGAATCTGGATTGGGCTCCCTCTGCCGAACTGCTGGGACACCATCCCTGTATCCCGTGGATTCTTCTTTCACCAACCAGCTAACGACTTCGTACACCCCAAATGCACCTATTCCGTAGTCCACACACTAGCAAATATCTCAGCCGCTTTTGCACGCAAGAGTTGCTTTGGAAGGTACCTAGGTGCGGCCGGCCAGCCTATAGGAAGTAATTGACCGGTTGGAGCAGGGACGCGGGAAGAGCCTAAAAGGCGGGCGGCACATGATACACAGGTCCCACAGACGTGATTGGTTGCTGCCGATTCTCTGGTTCTCCTCCGCAGTTTGAATTGGGAAGAGGTCTGGGCGACCACTGGAGCAGACATGGACTACAGCCCGGAACTTGCCGGGTTGATGCCATAATCATTGGTCGAGGGGGAGAGCAGTTCCTAGTGCTCCAGTGAGCAACACATGGGTACGGATACTCTGTAACTAGGAATCAAGCTGAACCTCGTTGATAACTAGAAAAGACATACACGTCTATAGGGCAGTCGGAAAGGATTTGATATTATCTGTAACTCAACCACCCCTGTTCAACCCCGACGTCATGGGCTGCCGTAGAAGATGTGACGCAATGGGCCTGATTTTGGAGGAGACAGGAAACAAAAGCAACGGGAGGAGGTCAGAAAACAATACGCCGACTAATCAAATGTCTTGGACCTATCTGTCGGTCATAGCGGCTCGTTTCTGCCTTTAACCCGTAAAATAGTTCGGGGAAGCCAGGAGGGTGATCTGAGGAAGCCCCCAGCTTCAGGGGATACCATGTCCTCGGATCCAGACTAGCCGTCTTGGGAAACAGGTGAAGTGAAGGCACGCTACTCGACCTCGGCAGGCAAAAAGTCATGGAACATCATGCTCCGTGGAAAAGAAGGTTGGTGATAACTTGATCAAGGCGAGTTCTCAAGGGACATGCGAGAGGCTCGATTGGTGCTGACGCTCGAGGGGGACCAAGATAATGGTAGTATCATGATGGAGCCATTGAGAAGAACGGGACCCAATGCTGCCAATGCCCGTTACTCTATTAATCCTGGTTAGCGCACAAAGTTGTTCTGGTGATACCATGTAACAAGTACCTGCCGTATTCCATCGGTGGATGCTGTGATCCACAGCCCACGAGGAGACGAAGACAAGCCGAGCAAGAAAAAAGGGCGAGATGGACGGTCTTGATGGTGGCGGCCGCGGCCCGCGGTGGAAGGGCGGGAATGGGATTTTGCCAAGCCTCGACACTTCTGGATGCATGCAAAAAATAGCCGGAGGATCTCTTGACGGGTTACCTGCTGGGCGCATCATGGTACACGTGTAGTGCGGTATGTATGTACTGTACACTACCGGTACGTACGGAGTAGTCCACGGAATTGATCGTTCGTATGGACAGTGTGTTGCGAGATTGCCTGCCTTGATACAACCCTTTTGAGCTCAAGAATGATATCCCATACGGATACCCCGTAGACATGCGGTTTTCAACTGGGACGAAATCCCGGAGGACGGGGCGGTGTGATCGGCAAAAGAATGACGGAGCCCTGCAGAGAGGGGCAGTGGGAAATCTTCGGTTCCCGTACGAGTGGTGGCCAAGTGGAAACTTTTCCACTAGTGTAATGTATCATGGTACAGAGGTGATTTAAATTGGCCGGCAATACACCGTGGGAGTGTGTTCACCTAATCCCAAATCATCAGAACAACTCGTGGCAAAATCGCGCGCCTGTCTCTTTCTTTTCCGTTTGCCATGGTCCTGTGTGTCTTGGACAGCTTGATTTTGCCGACCTCCGTGCGCAACAATCTGACGAGCTGGGTCAGAACCGCGATTACAAGGTGCCGCTGTCGTATCCTGTGGGGAGATGTGTAGAGGTACCCGTGTACATCTACGCTCGGTACCTCTCCCGTCCTTCAATGGCTTCTACCGAAGGAAGACAGCCAAGTCTGCCCTGGTTGGCTAGAGTCCTCAGCAATGGGTGGCTTCCCACTAACAAGACTCGAGATGAGACGCTAGTTGACCAGTTGTTGGTCGCCAAAAGGATATATCAAAAATGGCTGGAGGGTTTATCGGGGACTTGCATGCCTCGAGATTAAACCGTCGACGGCCCGGTTCGTTTGGCGGGATCGACAGGAGTACCGTCCAGTGACGGCAAGACGGGCTGGACATGTCACTTGACTTGATTTGGATGGTGTGTGTGGGAGCATCACGGGAATTCGGGAGCTCGATGCTGCTGCATCCCGTTGTGTGTAGCCCGAGCCTGCCTCTGCGTTGCTAGATCGATCATGCGAGTCAGACTGAGATGCAGCGCTGTCTTCCCGGCTGTCTCATTTCGTTTTGGTCGCTCGCCGTCCTGTTGTGCCTGTCTGTTTGTCGTTCGGTGGTCTGTGTTCTGGACGGGTGCCTGGCTTGATGCACATTGTGGTGTTTTTCTATCTCGTGTCGATGTGAGTGCGCTCGCTAAAGTGTCGCAATTGCCTCCCGTCTTCGGCCATTCTCGCTCGGTGTAATCTTCCTGCTCTTGTCGGGGTTCAATTCAGCCACCGTTCGAGTTCAGACCTTCACCTCGTTTTGGACGGCACGCTGTCCCGTATCGTATGCAAGCTCCATACATTATGAACACCAGTCACCAGTGCAAAGAGCAAGTGGTGTATTTTCACAAGGTCGGATCCGGAAGAGGTCTGTCTTTTCACCCATGCAAGAATAGATGCGCGGACGGCCAGGCCCGTCGATGTTGCCACGCGATGCAACGAGATCAACCCTGCTGATGTACCCGGCCCGTCATCGTCACCGCTTGTTTGGGAGAATACCTACGAGTATGAGGTAAGCGCTGTCAGCTCGTAGCTCGTAGCTCGTTTCTCTTCTCTTCGTGCACTACAGGGAAACAGCGATATCGGGGTTTCTGACTTGTTTATGGGATTCATATTCCAAGGAGGGTATAATTGAGTCTCGTTTAATATTGCTGCTGGGTAATGATGGATTTTTGGCCGGCCGTTGCAGCGTCATCCGGTCCGCGTCCACCACTTTTTTCCTCGAGTGCACACCACCTTGGAGAATCTCAAAGCTCCATTGCCCCAGGTTTATCACATTTAGCCTGTCGAGTCAAGCATGAGACCCTTCGATTCTGTACCGTGTCCGTCTCCTTGGTTTTTCGCAGCTGACCTCGGCTCAGGGCAGGTCCAAGGTTGTTCCAGTCTGCATGTAACCCGTATTGTTCCATACGCTACTTTGGTCCACAATACACAGCTTGGCACCCCTTCCTGCTCTGTTCTTTTGGCTACTGCGAAGTGCAAACGCATGGCTGCAACAGTTTACAATTGGGATGCTGACAAGTGTGTGCACATTATCCGAGGCTATTCCCACGGCATGACGGGAGTTCCAAAAATTCAAGTCGTGATGCTTCAAGCTCCGTATACCTCTCAGTCCGGTATACGGGTTAGCCAGAATCATCAAAAAGGCATCCAGGGCAGACGGATGGGTCCGTTCTCGTGTTACAATGCTAGTCTGTAGTGTGAAATCTACCCGAACACCCCTTGCCCCCTTCTCCCAGCTCACTGGCGGGAAAGAAAATGAGGAGGAATGGGAGAAGGAACCGTGCAAGGTCCCTTGACTCCCTTTGCCGTCTCCCGCTGGTGCAGGACAGGCTATCCCAGTCTGGACGGGTACCCCACAGGACCAAGGCTGACGATTCCTCGTTGTGCATGTGTGCCGTGGTGCTGTCCAGTTGAGAGCAGTCAAGGGCGGAAACTGCCATACCCCGTACGGAGTTTCATTTTTGGAACCACGAACCGTGGACGAACCAGACTACGCACACGTATTTCCCTTCCCGGCAGCCCGTGTCCGGCCCTTACACCCCGCTCCCAGCATATCGAGAGTGTTAGGTAGTACTTCTCCTTATCGTTCTTCCCGCCCATTGCCGTCATTGTTGTCTTCTTTTGGCCGAGACTAGTAGACGGCATGGGCTTTGTTTACCGCACAGAACGGAAGGGCCCGTGAAGATCCATGAACAATAAGACAGCTCGCTTCCCGCACCGTTCCGGCCCAGCATCGGGGCGACCCTTGTGACCCGTCGTTACGCGTTTGAGTTGCTTTATTCACGTGGTTATTGATCCAGCTTTTCTCTCGACCTTTCTGCGTTTTGAAGCCCCCTTTCCAACCTGTATGACCAAAATCTTGCCAGGAGCCTCAACATGGTCAGCCAAGCCCAGCATGAGGGGTTGCTATCCAACCCTTCCTCCAAACCCAACAAATGACCACCGGATGGCGACAGAATATCTTGTTGACGAACCTCTACGAGCCACACGCCTCTAGTACTGCTTGGTTGTCTCGAACTCGATGTAACTGGTTATCGGGCTCCTTTGTTCAGATCGCTCATGGCGATTCTGTGGCGATTCTTGATGGGAGCTGGACCACTCTTGACTGGCCGAGCGAGCGAGGCAGTGGCAAACGACGATTTGAAAATACAGATAGCATCCGTCTTCTTAATGCCTTCAACAAAGCAGCTCTTTCCAGTGGCAACGATATCTGTCTGCTGCCAGACGGTCTGGCCCCTTGTCAGTTGTTGGCTGGAACCAAACTCGGACAGCGGAGGTGCGGTGGATCCCAGCAACATCATGACAGGCTCTTTGTGCTCTCCGGGCCGTTAACGGAAGCTAAGAACCATCACTCCGGTTCAGACTCCCAGTGCCGTTGACACACGACTTGGGATGTCGTCCCGGGCCGAGAGACCCACTGAGACCAGGGGCAGTTTTCCCATGCCGTGGACCGTGGAGGCCCAACATTGTGTGTGGGCCAATTGTCGGATTTGAGGAATCTTGCTAGGCCTTCAACCCCACAGGGTCTTGGTCAATATTCTTAAGTAGAGTACAGTAAATGAGTTCAAGGAGGAGCCTCATCGCCGATCCTCCATTGGATCAGCAATCGAGTCATGTTCCGCTCGCACCCAGGGTTCAGGCTGGTTTGTTTTCTCGAAGCCGGGCTCTATCTGAGGAAAAGGGGCAGAGCCATATTAAAGTCCGCCCGTTTGCAAAAAAAAACAATGATGTATCACAAGAGCGCAAGGGATGGGCCAGGCTCAATGGGTTGGCATGAAGTGATATAACCAGTTATCTGGATTTTAAAAACATAATGTACATGAGTCTGCCTGGTGGGATACCCGAGAGACGACATCAGGACTCATATAAATACCGACCATGGTAACACAAAGTTCGCTTGTCATCCTACGAGTTAGCAACGTGGTCTGGACGGTGGGTCGGAACTGTCGATTTTCAGGCGCGGCGCAACATTCCAGAAACTTTGAAATGACCAGGCTCATCTTCTTTTTCGCTTCTTTTGTTTTTCTGTCTTCTTTCTGGGCTGGCAGGTCCTGCGGCCCCAACTGCGACCCCTTGTCCAGCTGCCGCTCTGGTGGGTTCTACAAAAGGGAATTAGGCGCGGACATTAAGGCGCAACCCCCCTGGAAACAGCCTACGAACAATCCCTGGGAACCCGTGGCTGATTGGCAGTGTGACCCGCATTTGGCAGAAAGAGGTAATCGCACCAATCCACTCCGCCAATTGCCCCCTTCCCACTCTTCCGAGCCGCGAAGTACTGAGGTCTCTCGCTGGGAATTTGCTAAGTACACTAGTGTACCCTGCAGTGGGTTCTGGGACCGGCCGCACCAGCCCAGAGGCCAGGAAGGGCCTGTGCGCTGCATGTCCACTAGGTAGCAACCGCGTCGATTGCAGCTTCCAAGCAAGCCACCCCTCCACAGCTCTCTCCTCTCCACACCACCCACCAACTTTGCGAATCTGGTATCCAAGTCCCAGTACGGAGTGCCTTGGATCGTATCCCTGCACCTGTGACCAACACCCCGTGGGCCCCGAGCCAGTACTGAATCCGTCATAACAGGGGCTGGTTCTTCCCTTCCTCTCTGCCTTTCACTTTTTTTTTCGTAGCTTGCCCGTTTCTTCAGACCTTGGGCTTTTTTCCCCCATCTAATAACAAACTTTCTCGGTGTCCACCTCTCAGCACTTTGTACGCCACAGAACTTGGATTGAACTTGGTATCTGTACACGTATGCATGACAGTCTGAGGTTTCGACATCCAGGAAAAAGTTTTACGTTGATAGCAGGTGAGTGAAAGAGTGGCCTATGCATCCCATACCAGATCCATCTACGTATGCGTCACGGACGGTTTCGCCCGTGATAGGGTTTGATTTCCCGTATCCCTTTCTTTTTCTTTGTTCACGACTTGCATCACCACCAAAACCTAAACACTCCGACACATCACATCCATTCGCCCAAGCAGGTTCGGCCTAACAAGGCTCCAACTTCAAAGCGCGCCCAGTGGTCTGCTCAAGTACTCTAGGCGTTGGGCAAACCAAGATCTCGGGACTGACTCGAAGACACCTGTAAAGGACGACGGCCATCCTCCAGTCCAGGTCAAGCTCTGTGCGAGTGGTGCAGCAATCTTCACAGCAGAACACAACGTCCAGCAAGCAACTACTCTCGACGACAAGCCGACGGACCGTCAGTCGAACTCGATCGCTGAACCGTCCTGTTATAGCACAACATCATTGTATTGGTCAAGTCAATTGTCATAGTCGACCCAAGGTACGTCATCTACTCGGATTGCATTCATTCGTTCTGCCATGAGCCCCTCGACACTCTTGACTGTCCACGTCCTCCGGTCGTCAACTCCCTCGTCGAATTGGGGGTGGGAGTGTGGAGCACTCTCTTCCTGCTTGGTTGAGGAGGCGGTCAAAGGGACAGAGGACAAAGAGCAATCCTTCACGGTGCAGCTCTCTGGGTTGCTGCAGCATGCAAGACGACTCAGATTTCTTACTGCCTGTCGTCCACTCATTCTTCTGGCCCGACACCGTCATTGCACTGTCTCCCTTCATGTACAGATACATCTGATTTATTCCCACCGTGATGCCCCTCTGCCCCATCTCTCCTTGCGGACCGTCAGCCAACGCCGCCCCTCAGCGCCTCAAGCGAAAGCAAGCAAGATCCAAAAATTGCTGGGAGTCGCGGGTTAACGAGCTGGTCGGCTGTTTGACGTGATGCAGCTTTCTTGCACTTGGTGGTTTTTATTTTAATTTTCTGGGGCTCTTGTTTGTCGTGATCCTCCAGCAAAGTTCAATCAGGAGCCTTTGTGTCAAAACCTACACAAAGTCTATTTTACCCTGCAAACTTTTTTTGCCCGTAAAATTCGGTCACGATTTAGACTTTCAGTGCTAACTCAAACTATAGTCCCGTCAGCTCGAGGGAGCTCCCGCCCTCTAATAAAAGGGCTGATCTCTTCCCGTTGCAACACACATTTTGCCCGCCCTCCCTCCCATTCCGTCTTCTTGGACCTCTTGGTCGCTTCCACAATTGATATTTTTCTTCTTCTATCAATATCGAGTCCGACACCCCAGCTACTGCTCATCGTCCCCTGCCAACCTTGGCTCTAGTGGGATTTCTCCGCTTCATCCATTCGTTGCGTCACCCACAGACCTCAGTGGTGAGAGCTCGTCATCATTCGATTACCAAAGCTGGTCCCGCCCTTCCGCTATTCTCCACCCTCAACGTTGCCAACCGTTTGGGCTCGGGAACAAAGGTTCGGTATAGTATAGCGCATCGGCCCTCGAATCTGCAAGGGCAAGCAAACAGCAAATTGTCTTGTATCAATTTCATTCCAGTCTGGCGCCCGCCACAGTTCGCCATAGTATGGCAGACAACCACAGAGGAAGCCGGGGCTACCCACCAAGAGAAACCTCAGACGGGTCAAGCTATCCCCCTCCCCCCGACGACGAAAGCGACAGAAGACGGCAATATCCGCTTCCCTCAGGCCCGCCGAGCAGCATGAGTCTTCCGCCCATGTCAGCATACCAGCCGGTCGCACCTCCTCCCCCTCCGGCAGCCATGTACCCGCCAGACCCACGATATCCCGATCCCAGATACGCCCAGGATCAGCGGGCTTGGCCATCCGAACCTCCAGCAACTGCGAATGGCTACGCCCCGCCAGCGGAACCGCGCTATCCCCCACCTCCATCCTCGGATCGAAGACCCTATGACGACCGCTCCCGGTATGAGGGCCCAAGACAGTACGACGAGCACAGCCGGCAATATGACCGGCCCGCATATCCAGACCCGTATTACGGCACTCAAGCGGATGCCCAGAGGCCCGCGCCGTATGCTTACGCTCCGTATGCACCCCAGCATGGTTATCAGTATCCTCCTCAACAACAACCCCCGCCGCAGCAGCCTCAGGCAGCGCCTAGGCAGAGAACATCCATCGCTTGCCGGTATTGCAGGAAACGGAAGGTAGGATTTGTCTCTAAATTGCACCAGATCGCTCTGAACTCTACTAACGAGCTTGACAGATTCGCTGCAGCGGATATGCCAACACGCCAAATGGAAAATGCACCAACTGTGACAAGCTGAAAATCGACTGTGTTTTCCAGCCCGTATCTTCGAATGCCTCGACCGCTTTTGTCCCGGTCTCAGCCATCGCCGGCGGGGTGCCACCTGGCACTCTTCTTTATGGAGCATACGGTCAGCCTCTCGCTCCAACGTCAGGGCAGTCGGGCCCAGGACCGCAGACGTATTCGGTGACTCCTTCCGACTATCCGCCTCCCCCAGCACATTCTCCCACCACGAGCCAGTATCCGCCCCTCGATGATAGGGAAAGGGATATGGCACGTCGAAGGACCCGCCCGCCAGAGGATGGTCACGATCTTCGGCTGCCTCCCCCAAACTATCCGAAAGACGACGATCCACGCCGACGATCCCCTTCATCGAATCACAGCAACGGTACGCCACCTATGGCCTATCACTCCTACCCACCGACTGGCTATGACCAAGGCCCATCCGACGCCGCGCGTCGGACTAGTCCAACTGGGCCTCCACCAACATCTCAGCCATCTGCGAATCCGATGAGCCTAAATCACTTGATAGGCTCTCCTGAATCGCGGGATCGCGGACCGGGCCGTGATATTGATCGCAGCATGCTCGGCAAGTTGGACCGCCGGCGATAATATGGTTATACTGATGATTAGATGGGGTCTTGGAGCTGCCGGTAGAAAAGGCCGATGAGATGGCCCCATGCGAGTCGGGGTTTCAATCTGCTGGTCAGGTGCTAATTGGGCGATTTCTATCTGCGGTTAGACTTATGAGTATGGTACGACATATACCCACTGTGGATTTCTTCGCCTCGGCTACCATCGAATGGCAATAAGAGCAATTCTGTCTCGGGAAACTTCGATTCCTTGTCAATCGGCTGTGTGTCAAGCTATATTTCCTTCCCGTGGCGGACTATCGAAAGCTTCAAATTACTTATCACGCTCTGATGCGGACTTGGTTGGAGCCTTTTGACTTTTGTTTGATTTGGGTATTATCGCATGTTGAGGGTTTTCAGTATTGTCTGCTTGTCTGAGCGGTAGGGGCCTTTATCTCTGATAGCACGCGCAACGGCCCCTGGTGGTTCTTGGTGCTTTCTCAATAAGTGCTTTCTCACCGAAGCATGGTGTTACAATGGGGTTTTTTTTCTTTTCTTTTTTTTGCATGGCTACTATGGGTATTACTTATTCATTACCACAACAAATCGGCGCAGATTACGGGGCTGAATTGGGTTGAAAAGAATGGAATGCCTCGCGGCAGATCGGGTGCGCGTCACTTGTTTGTTATCAATATCGTTGTCTCCTGGCAACTCATATCTGGAGTATTATCTCGTTTATCCTCTTTGTTAAAGGGGCGGTTCTTTTCACGAATACCAGATTGACTCATTATTCTCTATGGGAGCCGGTATTTGGGTGTCTAGGGGGTTCATATTGGTCTATCTATGTCACCAATCGTTACAGCAAATTTCTGGTGTCCGTCCGTCCCTCGGTGAATTTTTCTTCTCCTTCGAGTTCCCTGCTGTTGAATTTCTTACCGTTGCAATTGGTTATGACCTGGATTTCCATGCGATTGTATCATTCACCGGCATCTCTGATATGAGGTCTACCACACTATGTGAGTGCAACTGAAGATTGGGAATTCTCACCTGATGTTTCCATTGGCGTATTTGACTGAGACACTGCAAGGCACGATGCATCAGCTCTGACGCGGCGAACCATAGAGTTTGGGGGATAGGGGCGGACCTACCGGTATGGCACGGCGTGGCATATGGGACAGTCCCGTTCCTCGACCGTTTGCTCATTAGCTCCTCGGGCATGGCAAGGGACGTCGTGGCTTGCTTGCTTGGGTGGACCCTAACCGTGGGCCGAGACTAGGTATTCTTCTTTTTTCTTCCATGCTTTCAGAGATCACATCGGTCATTCTGTGAGGGACACGTATGCCTTTTGTGGATTCTCTGCTTCTTTGTGAACCTGTGCCCGCCCCCATAATCAGGCCTTGGTGGCGGTAAGATATCTGGCCGTGGGCACAAATGGGCAAAGCTTGTCTGCTGCTCAGGGCAAAAAGCTACGCTGAGCGCGCTTGTTTGATAAATTATAAAATCTAGCTTTACTGTTGTTGCCGGCTGTCCGCTGCCCGTTGCCCGCCTTGCCCGCCCTTTCGGTCCTGACCGTGGCGGAGGCGTAGGTGTTTTGAGGTTGTTTCCCTGGTGTAAGTTGGTGGTGTGGATAGGAGGTGGTTGATCCATCCATCTACGTATGCCATACTCGTACAGACACCGTATTTTGTTTCCCAAGGTTTGTTTTTGGTCTGGTGCTTGCCTCTGTTTTCTTTTACTTTTCAACTGTATTTAAATTGACGTTCAGGTACGAACTAGCTTCATTAGGCAATAGTCTTCCAATTCGATGAGACATGGCTCGGGGATTGCAAACAAAAAGCGTCGTGATATGCATCTGTTTCTCACGTTACATGTCCGTACGTTTCGGTGCTTTGTGGTACCCCAGGACCAGGCGAGGCGGCCAATGAGTGGGGGGGATTAGTTTGGTGTTGAACAGTCTTTTTCTTTTTCTCGATATATCAGCTTTTCTCCATTCGGGCTGTACTACATGTCACGACATGCTGGATCGTGGCAAGATGCATGGGCGATGCAAGCAAGAGGCGGGAAAGAAAGAAGAAGAGGAAGGAAAAAGGAACGAAACCCCTTCTTTCTCTGGAAGCTCTGTTTACAGGGAGCTAGCTATTTGCTTGGATGGGCGGCATCTATCATTAGGAACCAATACGAGTATTTGGTGGAGCAGCTACTGTGAAGATTCCATCAAGCGCGGTTTCGATTTGAGACCCTATTTGCTGTTTCTCGGCAAAATACAGGGGAGAGAGGCAGTCAAGTGGTTGCTAAGGTCTAGGGGGCTGGATAGGCGGTACTTTTGTAAGGGTCTAAATATGTCTGAGTTTTTAGTTCACGGCAAGGTTAGGGAAAAAGAAAAGAGACAAGGCGGGATTATCCTTCTTGTCTGTTCAAATAAAAACATGAGAGTATCTTTGAAAACCTGATTTTCGGGGGTTGACTAAGACGGCACTTGTCAAATACGAAGACTGAGGCGACATGCCGGGTTTGCCTTTGAGTAATACCAGAAGAATTTTCCTTATCTCCTATCTGGTGTGAGGTTCCCCTCGCTCATATGGAAGATTATTTTGCCTTATTTCTGTGCTACGCTTGTCAGTTGATGCTTGGTACCCCTCGAGCTTTGTTCGAGGTGAGGTGTCCACATGTCTTGAACATCATGTGAGTACCTGGCCAGGGAGCTTGATGCTTCTCCGCTGAAGATTTTAACAACCTTGATTGCGTCATTCTTCCTGTATTCTTTTTCTCAATGTCACTTGTAGTTGTACCCAAGCCGTGTCTCCTCCACGAGAGCAAATGAATCCCCTGCTACTGGCCTACATATGTGACAGGTCATTTATTGATTACAGTTTTCAAGGTCAATTCTCGTGGCTTATGCCCCCAAGGAAGGGGCTGAGGCTAGCAGCGGCCCAATTCGGTGTATCAAGCATCAGAGTCTAAAATAAGCGTTGCAAAAGGACGAAGAATTCCATCTTTCGCTTTTTCCTGGGCCCCTCAAGGGTACACACGACTCGGAGGGGGGTTGTATCCGTATTCCCGAGGCGTCGACATCATACCAAAACCGGGTTCCACCGCAGAAGGCTAACTCGCTGCATGACAGATCATATATGCCTTTTGCTGTATCCGTCCGTATTCATACTCATAGTACCCATGTACATACTGCTTTTTTCTTCGCGCCTTCTCCTGATCCATCACCCACCCCGGCAAAACATACATGCATCGCTTGCTCCGGTGCCCTAGGATCCTTGTCTCGATTGGAAGTTGACTTGCACCCACAAAGTCCAAAACATGCTTTCATGAGGACTTGGTCATTGGAGCCGTTCGCAAAGTTTGTTTCATAAGAGAAGTCAAGAACAGCCGAGAGAGGCAATTCAACAAGGTCTAAATCGGCATGTGTCATAATCGGAGCTTGAAAGAGAATACCTGGCACAGCAAAAGGGAGTTGATATCCCCCTGAGAGCCTCCTTCATGTGTAACAAAGGCAAAAGGTCCGCGGGGACACACTAAGAACCACCCCTCCTGTTTCTGACACATGCGATAGCGCCGTTCGTCGCCTTCTTTTTTATCTCTTCGGGCCGCTCCTGGTGGTGCGCCGGCGAGCTAGCTAGCCAGTAAGGCAACAAGGACAGACGGGTACTCACCGTCTCACGCGGATGCCCTTGGGCTAGGGTAGTTGCGGGATCTTTGGAACTAGTTCGACGACGGGAGGAACCTGGGCCGTGCCTAGGTCCCTTGACGGTTCGCTTCGAGCGATGACGGACCAGCTGACGAGCCACGATGGGACATGCATCCCCACTTTCTTCGGAGAGTTCTAGTTTAGCTTTTCGACTTTTGTGAATATGAGTAATGCTTGTACTTGTATAGATACATGGCGGTAGGAAGCGAGGAGATGTACCAGTACATGGGGGATTTATGGCATGTGAGTTCCCCGGTCTCGTGACTGAGAGTAGGTTATCACTGCCTAGCTTCCCCTGGAGTCTAAGGCTAGCCACCCGCTCGCTTACAACGGAGGAACATGTCCGGGTTGACCCGCTCAGGGGTTTGTTTACCATTGACAACATTCAGTTGCTGAGTCAGCAGCTCAACGTCTGTCGATGTTTGGGAAGAATTAAAGACTGGACTCAACGGTAGCCATGGAGAGATGACAGAATTTGAAAGACGAAGATTATATACCAGAACTGGCAATAGGAACTGTGGGGGAATGAAAATGATAATAAAATTCCATCGTGCTAGTGATAGGGGTACGTGGCTTCATATGTGAGCGCGACCTGGATGGTGTTCAACAAATACTGCAACTTCTAACTGAATCATTTGGTTGATGATGAATCTCACTTGGCGGCTCATCAAACAGTTTCTGATGATGGAGTTCTTCCCAATTGCTGATGGCTGGCCGCAGCTGTTATACCAAGTCCCTGCTGAAGGAAACACACATCAACCCGAAAATGGTGGCTGAGGTTTTTGCTCAGCATTCGATTGCTTCACCGCTTGTGCCCTGTCGTCGAGCCCTACAAACTGCCAACTAGCTCCGATCAAGGGTCACGATATTCGCGCTCGTTATTCCCGTCCATGGCGCGGCAAAATTGCTGTATCTACGTGAAAGTTCAAGAGTTCGGTCAAATGTTGACTCGAAATACTTGCCCAGTTACAGAAAGAAGCACAGGCAGGCTGCCTGAAATGTTTGATAATGGTTGGTCAGTTTGTGTCCCATCCCAATACGGGGCCACGCTATACCTCTTTATGACCCCTTGACGACCTCACTTAGTAACAGAATGCAAGGTCTCCGCTTGAACGCAACTTCGAATGTGGATCAGAGTATACCTATTCTTTAAATGTACAGAGTATACCTATTCTTTAAATGTACTGTATGTGGAGATCGATCTTTACCACCACAAGAAGGAGCTACATCGCCAAGCTCGTGAGGTTACAGGTCGGGTGAATGAAATGCATTAATTTGATCTCTTGAACAAGATGCTCTCCAGTACTTATCCATACTGCACACTACACAAGATGGCCCTGAACATGGAAAAGAGATTTGGGCTTTATTATTCTTGCTCCTCGGAGGATTCACTAGTCAAAGATCAATAGGGGTCCCGCAAAGAAAGTAAACAAAGGAACTGGTTGCTTTGGAGATGTGTTCTAATACCAATATAAAGATTTTGAATGAAGATCAAACACGGCGTGGTTCTTTTCCACTGCTTTCTTCTCAACGCTGAAGGTCCCTGTAAGTTTTTTGATTGCACTGTTCGGCCTCTAGGCGGTCTTGCCGTGCTGATCGACCCTCGAAGAAAACTCCGGTCGAGCCGAACAACCCGGCTGGAACGGCCACAGATAACTCGATTTTCGGAGCAAAACCATTCATTAATTATACTCTGCGTTATCGACTAAGGAGCAAGCATCTTTTCAGCCCCTTCATATAACATCTCTCCAAAGTCTCCTCGCCCATCATCAAGAGATCAACGTACAGGTACCTCTCTGTCTGGGCATGTTTGTTACTGCGCACGCAGATCGGACCGTATTGCCCCACCCATCCACACCAGATCCTCAAATGTTGAAGAGATATTGGGAAAGCGGTCAATATTTCGCCCAAAGTGGTAATCGGACCATTCTAGGAAAGTGCGTAAGTACTGGACGTGCAGCAGGCAACACGAGAATCCCACTCACCGCATTTCAGTCGTTGTCGCGAAAATTATCATCTTCAACTTTTGACAAGGGCCTGTTAGCTTGATCCATCAAAAGGAATATCCGTAAATGAAACTGCTGTTTCCTGTTTATTATGCAAATAATTATCATGAAGGAGGTTTGCTGTCCGATATCTGTTAATCACACCTACAACTAAAGACTTTACAAATGACAAGCAGCAGAGTTTGTGCCAAGTTAGTGACACCGGGAAAGGGAAAGGAAACAATACTACGCAGAGGTGTTGGGTGTCTTCTCTACAAACCGTGGCTGTTTCATCTCCTCAAATTGACGTTGGGTCTTCTTTGAAGGGGAAGGAATAAGGTACATAAATGGTACAGCAGGTACATCCAGATACATCTCGCAAAGCCGTTGAACTCTCGCTTGGCCTGCCGTGCCTTTCTCGGACATATGAAGGTAGGTAGGTACTGTTCCTCTTCATCACATGCCCTATAAAGAAACAAAACAGGAAGGAATCGTCGTATCAAAGAAATAAGCAAACTACTTACGTACGTACAGTACACAACTAGTTAACTACCTTGCATACCGGTATTCCTCCCGATACGCGTCGGCCCGCGGGTGCAACGTTGATTCCAGGGCTGGCTGCTGACGAGCGGGCAAGGCAACCAGGGGGCCGTTTTTGTGTGTATGCCATGATATAGGGCTGAGTGGCGCTTCACATCTTGTGTGTGTGTGTGTGTGTGTGTGTGTGTGTGTTGCACATTTTGCATAGCGGTCAGATGTACGAGAGTGTAGAAAATGTTTGACCAGATAGGAAGTTAGTCCGAGTGTTCCTCGCGATTCCAGTACTTCAAGAATAAGTGTACAGTCAGCATAGCCATCGGCGCGCGTACCGAAGTTGCCCCAACCACACCCCCTACACCATCGCTTGTTGTGGTGCTGGATTAGGTAAGCTTGTATTTCCGAGATTCTTTTTAGTGGTGGCACAAGAAAGATCTGAGCATGATGACTGTCAACAGCCTGTCTTACCAGCACAGCAATTATGGGCAGCATGTGATCAATCTGAAGGTAGTCACGCTGCACCGTCCCCGATGATGGACGAGAACAGTCATCTGTGTGTCTTGGCGGATTATTGGTCTATCTCGAGAGAGGAAGGAGCTATTCACATGATGGAGGGTATCGGTGTTTAGCGCCAGTACCGGGCAGCACACCGTGGGCTAAGCCGGCCCCCACGAGTACTCAGGGATGGAGATTGTCCGGGCACACATGATACCCTCTACGGCGGCGACGAGACATATGGCAATAACATGAAGATTTTGTATCGCAAGATTGTTCGAACTGATTGACCAAAATGGAAAGTCTGAAATGTATGGCAAGTTCTCCTGACGCTCTACCGCTTGCTCTCATGATGAATATGGGTAAGTACGAAAGGAGTTGCCCGGAGGTGATCAAAGATCCACCATGAATGCACCACCAAGAAGGATGGCAGGCTCCTCGATGTTGTGATGTTCGTAACTGCCCTCAAAGTCAGCATGCTCGGTTCTCGGGTGTATTTCGTGTCGTGCCCCGAATAGGATAACAGGAATTAGCTGGCTTACCTCATTGTCCCAACACCCCCTGCCTCGAGAAGAAAGGTCGGACCGTCCTTCAGTGACTGACCGGCCCACCTCTGGGCAAAGGCTCGGAGAATGTGACCATGGGCAACAACTAGGACATCACCGTGCTGCTGTCCTGCGTCTTCCCGCTTATTGTTGCCCATGACGGGGCTGTGCCACTTGGACCGGATGTCTTTGATGAGGCGGTCAAGACGCTCATTGATGTCCTCCGGGCTCCTGTCAATACCCGTATGTCGTTCAGCAATCAAACACACAGAGTATTGCACAACGCTCAATGAGGAAAGGTATTAGAGGGGAAAGAAACTCACTCTCCTCCAGGACATCCATCTTTCCAGATGTCCCATGCCGGGTCGAGACCTTGCTCCTTCCTCATCTCCTTGATCCGTGGCGTGGTGATGCCCTCGTAGTCACCATAGTCCCATTCACGAATGTCCTCTGTCACTTCGATTCTTGCACTGCATTGCAGACCGTCTCCGTCTCTCGCACCGTGGGCATTCCAAGGGAAGGGCTCGTCGAAGCCAAGGTTCAAAAGTTCCAAAGTGCGTTGTGCTCGCTTGCGAGGAGACACATACCTGCATCGCAGCTCAGGAAACTGGTAAGCAATAAATCCCAGAACCAATGCCTCGGCCTTGCAGTCAATGCAGAGGATTGTGAAGATGAATTGAAGCCATCTATTAATACAACGTGGGTGAATGCCAACTTGTCTTCATGATGACTTTCCTGGCCGTCCACCGTCTTTCGTGGTGATGGCGGCGGCCAAGCTCAGAAGGATGAGGATTTTGTGGGAGGGAGGAAGAAAAGAATAGCGAAGAGACGAGCATCCGAGGGGGGGGGGGGGGGTTTATACGTTTCCGGGAGTGGAGCCTTGATCGAGTTCCTTCCCGTTCACATATCATGAATGTGCTCACTTGAGATGCCGGTCCCGGTGAACAGAGTGAATCGGCGGGCCGGTCGGAGGAGGACAACTCCACCGACAGCCGGGAGAGAAAACAGGCATGCTTACACGTGAACAAGCTGCTTGGGCACGATCAGCCGATCGGGACCGATGAGTGCCTTCCCTGTGGCCTTGACACGCTTCTCGCCATTTGCAGTCAAGGGAATATCGGTTGATCCCGTGTGCCGGCCATTGAGTGACCACTCCGTTTCACCATGACGAACGATGAAGACTCTCGGAGTTGCCATGGCTTGCTAGTCACCGAGCAAAGTCCCTTGGAAGCTAGGGCCTTCAGAAAGTGAATCTCTGTATGCTGGTATAAAGTATGGTCAGGGATTGTGACCTGCTGTCTTGAGTAAGCTTGCATTCTACCCAGCAACATCGCCGTTGTCATAATTAACCATACCTCCAAGGAGACGGGTTATTCTTGGTTGTCGAATTCGAAATTGAAGAGATGGTCCGAACCAACTTTGTGTGAGAGAGTCTGGTGTCTCTTTGTCTGGGATCGCAGACCTATAAGAAGGGGGACGATGGACATATCGCGGGCCGGATCGACGGGAGCAGTTACGATCACCCCGCGCTTCCTGGCGGGACATGATGATGTCTCATCACTCATAGCCCCTGTCTTGATCAGACCTTGGTAATGTGCGCCAAGAATTTCCAATGAGAACCTGAGCTTTCACTCTTAAAGAACCTCTCAGGATAAATCTCATTGATACCAACGATATTCCTTTACTTACATCTTGCATTTGCAAGTTTTGTTTCTTATATTTTCCTAGTGCTTTGAAATCTCTTTGTCTCGGCCAGGCATCTCTCATGAAAACATGGGGAAGCAATCCCCTCATTACCAAGCCTACGGGCGATTACTCACGGCCCTCAACCCCTGTCGCAGCCCTAAAAATCGTCCCAGCCAAAGGGCCCCCATCCCCCCGGGCCGTTATGTTCACCCCCCTGCCGCATCGCTCCCGCGTTCCCGTTGACAAGCATCAAACTCAACCACGTGGGAACCGGTGTGATGCTAGCGCCCTCCTTGTTTACGTCACACGCTGAAATTTCCGTTGGAGTCCCGACGACAAGAGAAAAAGGTTCCGAGAGCCTCAAGGTCGGACCGTCGGTGATTGTTCCACAATTCCAACATCTCAACACCAAGGCCCTTCCGAGAATCGAGACTGTCCGACGCGAAGCCACTACGATCGCCAACCTGCATTGTGATTACCGATCTTCATACGACCAATCGACTTTGCGCGCCCTCCAGGGATACAGAGGAGGAAGCAGAAGGGCATATATTCAATTGATCCAGGACGGAACGGAAAACACAGCCTCGAGCAAGACCTAGACGGCCATATATCCTCCTCGACACAAGGCGAGAAAATACAATCATGTCAGGCCCTGGAGGGCGGTTAGCAGAGCGGATTGGCAAGGCCATGTCGGCGATGATGCGAGGGGGAGCAGCAGTACCAACAAAACCTATCCCCGGCGCTTCTACTGCCGCTGCCAGGAAAGGCGCGAGAAAACCAGTCGCCCCACCACCACCACCGACACCGCCCGTCTCAGAGGCAGTCAAATGGAAAGCCGGTGCAATCAGCGTATCATTCTTTATCGTGATAGTCACCGGGGCGTGGTATGGCGCGACGCTCAAGACAGATATGGAAGTGAAGGAGGTATGTTGTTCGATCCCCTGCTGTGCTGGCCACGCCAACCAAACCAACTAATCTCGGAAACGAAAACAAAAATTATATAGAAAAAACAAAAAGCCCTAGAAATGACAGCAGACGAGTCCATCGCCATCCTCGAACAACGACGGACCCACCTGAACAGGATAAAAACAGAGCTGGAACAAAAGATTGCAATGCTACAAGCGCGGAGAAATAAAGACACAGTGGCGATGGAAGAAATCAAGGAGAAAGATAAGAATAAACCCGCGGCTAGACCGCTCAACTGGACTCGTGGTTCGCAATAACGAGGGCATGAACACGGCACGGGTAACAAACAATCTAGGGACCTAGTTGGTTAGGTTCTCTCTTTTGACTTGGCTGAAGTGGCTTTGATGCTCTCTTTTACTGTGCGACGATGACCATGGAACATCATCCTACAAGGGGAACGAGAGACCGATCTTCCAATAAACGAGCGACGGAAACCACGACATCACTGCGGTAACTGTGCATCGTCGGGTCTGTTGCGCGATGATAGGAGCTAAACATTTGAAGATACGGTTATGAACGCAGCTCTTGTTTGTGTCCCCAACTAGGCTGGCGGGCTTGTATCATGTTTACTATCCCAAATGTACATATATCTATGCGCTGGGCGGGTTCTGCTTTTATGCTACGCATGTTCTTGCTGCTGAGGATGGGCTCCATATATGGATGACGATAATTCAATATTTGCTTCCAGCAATGAGCCTGGTTGGGAAAGCTACCTGTCCGTCTACCTGTTCTGTTTTAATTTTTGTAAAGTCGTGTCATGTGCCCTTGTCTACTCTGCCACCCTCCTTTGACATGTTACTCAGACAAGAAAAAGCATTTCTGTGCTCTAACAATGCAGCCTGATACTACCGAAAATCATAGACTAGTTCGACAACACAGGTTTCCAATGTGCCTGTGCTCTTTTCAACCCGGGCATAATATCCTTTCCTCTATTCCGACGATCAACGAGCCTCTAAGACATAGTGCCCTCCGCGGTAGGTAGCGGAATGGCACGGTACAGGAGGATCAAGGCAGAGTGTGCCTCTCCACCGCCCGACAAGGCCTCAATCTTGTCAGAAGTCACTTCTGTGACCTTGTCGTCGTTGAACCACCACCACTTGCCATCCTCCTCCCCAATCTCGCCCGTCTTGGGATCTTTGGGCCCCGTCTTCTTGACGTAGGCGGTATAATGACCGCTATCCGCACTAGCACCCTGATGTGTAACCACGCCGCGGAGCTCGTACAAGCCAGAGGGGTTAGTACCGGGGTCCTTGAGGAGATCCGGATCGATCAGGGAGTGGAGCTCCTTCTTGGCAGAAAGGAGCGCTGCTGCCTGTTCAGCTTCGAACTCGGCGTCGGTCTTGAAGGTTTCGGTTTCGCCCATCTCGACATCTCCATCCGCAGATGTAGTCGGCTTCTTCTCCTCCTTCTTGGCTGCTGGCTTCGGCGCGGACGAGTCTCCGTGTTCGCCGTCGAGGAGGGGATTCTTCTTGCGGCGCTTCCGTGCCCGCTCCATGTCTTCCTCGTCCTTGCGAACCTCGCGCACCTTGTCTCTAACAGGGATGAGTCCCTTCTTCAACTCGTCTGTGCAGAACTCGACAACGTCAAGCTCGAGGGGAAATGTGACTTTCCGCATGATCTTGGCTTTCTTCTGTGTCTCGCGCTTCCAGAAAAAGCGCACGAAATGGACAGTGAGATATTTGGGCAGCCGAGAGAGTTTGGACTTCTTTGTGTAAACCGCATCTCTGTCCAAGACTGCGGACTTCTTCTCAATCTTCTCGCTCAGACCCTTGAGAATTCCATCGGTCAGGTGGTTAGTTTGGCCGTCGATATGGCAGCTAAGCTTGAGAAAGCTCTCCTTGGACGACGTCGGCTCCTCTCCGGCCTCGCGGGCCGCGGGCTCGTCGCATTCAAGAGTGCTCGAGAGCTCTCCCGTCATATACTTGTCGAATACGGAGACAGGCTCCGCGCTCTCGCCGGTCAGAGTCAGTTTCGGCTTAAGCGCCGAGACGATTTGCGACCAGGCTTCCTCGGCGTCCTGCTGTGCATATCCATTCCCAGACTTGGAGCGCTCGGCAAACTGAGGGAACGCCATTCGGAGAGCTTCCAAGAAGCTGAACGGCGGCATGCCCTCTTGGGTCTTAGCCATTCCCTTAAATAGCTGCTTGAGAGGGGTTGCCAGATCAACGCTCGGCATCGAGAAGGAAGAAGTGTTTGCGGCGGGTCGCGAGTAAGCGTCAAGGGAATCCTGCAGTTCGGGTACGGATCGTAGCACCTGGAGTGTCGAGTTGAGATAGCAGGTGTTGCCGAGGTTGACCAGTCCGGCTGGTGTTGCTCCCACTTGCTGTGCTGCTTCCGCCTCTGTCATGTCCTCGACGAACTTGACCTTTTCCGTTGGCCGAACGATGGCCCCACCGCCCTCGCCCGGAGTACCCATCATCATGATGGTTTGTCCGGCCTTGAGGCCTAGCTTGCTCATGTCCGTGTCATCCTTGAGCTGGCCGCCTTTGACGAGGATCTTTTGTCGCTCCGGTTCGACGCCGGTGAGACTGAAGAGTTGGTACTTGAAAACCTCGCCGGTAGTAGATTCGTCGACCTCGACATCGTACTTCTTGCCCTGGTGTTTGACCACCACTGTGGTAAGACGAGGATTGATTAGTTGCCAACTCCGCTGGGGTAAAAGTGTAGAGAGCAAGTACCTTTTATTGACGACATGTTGTATTCGTTTTGCGGCTTGAACAGTGAGCAAAAAGGATGGTTGCAGGAGGATAATATAAAGCTGTATGTGCAAAAGTCGGAGTTGAATATTGTCGATGCACGTTGGATGTAAGGCAGGCAACCTCGCGCTTCGTCACCGTCCAGCTACTATGGAAGAAGGCGAAAGAATGGCGGCGGGGTTGTGCAGTGCAGCTTTGTACGATTAGGTTCCTGAGCTGGCTTGTCTAGCAGGGTACATGAAGATGGGCCAATGAGCTCTGTGGGACGACGGCTTGTACAAGAAATCGAAATAATTCTGCGCACTTTGATCCCATTAATTTTATGTACCTCACTTAGTCAGCACAGGAACGCGATTATGCAGGCGCTTGCCTGCGACCATTCCCCACGACCCCACATCAATCCACACAGCATTACGTCCACCAAGGCTGTCAGCCCAGCCAGGACCCCATCAACACCAACGACGACGATACAAGTCGATACTCGAGTTTCGAATACACTCGCAATGGTATGTTCTATGTGCCAAGACCCCCCGAACGAAGCAGTCCATCATCCCCATTGCGATTCACTCCGAGGCAATCCTCGTTTCCGAGTTGCGCCAAGTTGGCTGAAGCTGCCCCTCACCTGATATCGATAGGCTAACTTGAATATCTTCATAGTCGCAATCGTTAAGACCGTACCTGCAGGCTGTACGGAGCAGTCTTACGGCTGCTCTGTGTCTGTAAGCGATATCTGGTCTTGATACTCCCCAAAGGCGGGAACTAATACGGCACCTAGGTCGAATTTCGCTTCGCAGACCGCCGAGAGACATAACGTCCCAGAGGTCGAATCCCGAACGTCTCCAGAAGCTCTCCTCACGCCCTTGACGATTGCGCGAAACGAAAATGAGCGAGTCCTCATCGAACCCAGCATCAACAGCGTCAGAATCAGGTATGAAGAATGAGCATCACCCTTGGAAAGGGAAGGAACAGAAGACCAACAAGTGTGCAGCATCAAAATCAAGCAGGCCGACGAAATCGAATCCATACTGGTCCATAAATTCACCCGGTTCTTGAACCAGCGCGCAGAGTCCTTCTTTATCCTACGGAGAAAACCAATCAAGGTATAGCGGCGCCTTTGCGAGCTTATATACTGTGTCGGCTCTAACATTTCGTACAGGGATATGACATCAGCTTCCTCCTTACACACGTCCACACCGAGGAAATGTTGAAACACAAATTAGTTGATTTTATCATTGGTATGTTCCCACCAGAATGGAGGTATCACGCAACGCTGTTGCTGACTTGCCCTAAGAATTTATGGAGGAGGTTGACAAGGAAATTTCGGAGATGAAGCTATTCGTACGTATTTCTCATATCGAACCTCCAACTGGCTGCCGTTCTAACCGTGTGGTAGTTGAATGCGCGGGCGCGTTTCGTAGCCGAGTCTTTCTTGACTCCAGTAAGTTATCCGTCCCGAGTTGACACAGATGATGGGCTTATTAAACGGCATATAGTTCGACTGAGTTCGACGTCCTGGAACTTCTTGTCGCAAACGTCATGCCTTAATAAGGAAAAAGGTGCCGTCCAGTGGCTCCGCGAGTGTTTTTCTGATAGGAAATCAGAAACGATGGTTCAGCGCATTGCGTTGGGGTTTTGGGCGCGAGCGGAACGAGTTATTTCCCAGGTTCATCAACGGATCAATAATAGATCATCATATTACCTGAGTTGAAATGCCATTCGGCAAGCTGCTGGTATCCCCATGTTTCCAAGCGCAAGACAGTCCCATCACCCCCAAGACATCTATCCTGTCCTCTTTGAGCTTAAGGTGGCTGTGGCTTCCAAACCCTTTTCCAAGTCGTTTACAAGATCGCAACATTTCTTCCCGTAAAAAATTATCACAATCATTTCTCTATGAAGACTTTCGGCATGGTAGCTAGTTGTTCTGTGCTTGATTTCTGTGTTCCTGTGCTTGCTTTTGTCCCTGAATCTTCCCCAGGAGCGTGGCTCAGGGACTTCTCATCCCGCCCTCATCAGTACATCACATATTCTAGTTTGTAACGCTGTGGAGCATACACGGCAAACCGTCAAGTTGTTGTACACGTTTCAACAATGGTTCTAATCTTGAAACTAACTTTATTCGAGGAAACCTTATTATAAAGAGTGCGCCAAATCATATTATAAAAACACCCTATTTACAGTTCATCGACGTCCTACGAAGTCGTAAGCAAGGCGCTCCAACAGGTGGTGCAGCTTGACTATAATGGAATGCCGTCCTTGAGTCGAGTGATTGCTCACGATAATCTCCAAGCACTGCTTCTGGCGAGAAATCATCAAAGTCTGTGGCCCAAGAGTCCTCGTCGATTGGGCAGGCCAAGGAGGTGATGCTGGCGACCTCGTTGAAGTCTGGTCTTTTCCCGCAGTCCTCTTCCGTCTGAAGTTTTGCTTTCCCCCGTCTTTAAGTTCGATTTGCTTGCCTTGCCAGGCAGCCCATCCTAGCACACCTTTCTTTGCAACATACAGGTACTTTACTGGGTGGAGCTTTGCCGCTGGTTTCTGCTTGCTGTCGATTCCTGTTGCTATTGTTGTCAGCAAGTGTCGTCGATTTGTTAAAGTACCTAGGGAAAACACAGCTCGTCGCCGCTCCTCAACAACTAGGGCCACCCAGACATTCTTTGGCAGGGCCACTCCAAATACTCTCTGGTCTCTGCAAGTTGCAGGATTTTTGTGTGCGTTCGTCCCCAAATCCGCTCGAGCTGAGCTGCCTGAGCTGCCTTCAACATTCAGTCGCTCACAAAAGCTCCAAGCAGTTTTCTTCCTCCCACACGTCTGAAACTTCTACAACCACCTCGTCTCAAGGTACGGACCGCAGTTCAGATCTCCTCCCTTCTCTCTTCTATAACTTCCTTCTATGATCTCACCACTGACCTCGCAACTTGAAGCCATCTCCTTCATTCTTCTTCTTCATCGCCGAGTAGCGACTTTCTTCGTTCTCTCGCGCTTCTCAATAGCTCGAGGTAAGCAATCAACTTTACCCAATCAGCCCACTCCTCATCTTCCACCATCGTCACTGTTTCGAGTAGAGAAAAGAAAGTGTTTGACGTCTGCTCTCTGCCGATCTCTACTTCATCATTCCTCTCTCGCATCACTGCATAGTTCCTGTTCCGCCCGGACATCCTCCTCATCCTACCCATCACAATTTTTCATCACACAGCAACTTCTCAAATTTGGAGGCATCGAGAACCAATCGCTTCGTTGATTTCCTGATGCTAACACTCGGTGGTTAACTCCAGACTCCCCACCACCTTGGAGGGTAGTGTCCCGGTGGCATTTTGGGTTGCGTCGTCTCAACGGAACTTTTGTCGCAGAGCATTACGGTTTGGCTCATTTTTTGAGACCGCAATTCCTCGGCCGGTTGTCGAGAAACTTTCTTCACAACCTGCGGGTAGGTTAGAAATCTCTTCTCTCCAACCTTTCCCCCCAGCAAATCATCACAAATTTAGACTTTCTGGTTTTCTCCATCGATTCATCTTTTGCCCTTCCGGTTTCTTTCCACAGCTTGTTATCTCTTCCTGTCCCGCCTTTCAGTTCTCACAGGACAATCTCTCTATGTGTTCTATCAAATGATCTCCTTCCCCGTGTCATTTCAAAGCCATCAAGATTTTTTGAAAGTCATCTAACAGTGTCCGTGATTTATAGCCCTGCGACGGCATTGATCTAAAATAAATGTCCTTCACCATGGCTCCAGGCGAGCCAACCAGTGCGGTCAAAAGAAGGATTGCCAATATGTACAGTGGCAGAAATCGGTACTCTACTCTTGAAGATGATGAGTCAGTCTCCTCGGACGACAATGACACAGGCGGTGGAGCTCCCCTCTATAGCCCAGTCGAGGATACCTTCAATGGAGCATCTTCTTCTCGAGACGAAACTGCTCTTGAGGGTTCCGGAAATCTTGGATCGACCCATGCCGACGCGAGCAACGCAAGTGATGATAACAGTGCTCGAGAGAAAGACAGCCAGCGCTCCGACTTCAACAGAGCCCAGGCCCAGGTCCACGTGAGTAAAGAGGACATGTTTCTCCGCTGCCACAATACACTAACACCAAACAGAATGGCTGGAGAGCACAGAACAGCAATATGCAAGCCTCATATCTCGGCAACAAATATGGCTCAGGATCAAGCAACAATTCAGCTGCTGGAAGGGACATGGTTGTTGGTAGCCAGCCGGTCATGTATCAGATGCCCCAACACTTCCAGCGCATGACTGCAACTGCTAGCAATGGTGAGCAGAAATTATCTTTCATTGGCGTTGCCCAGTTGACTGACGTTATTCACGGCGTAAAGGACCAGCAAACATGAGCAATGTGTACCCTCAATATGCCACCAATGGTGCCATTCCTCAGTATCCTGTTATGAACCAGCAACAAAACCACTACCCTGTATCTGCACTCCAACAGCAACAGTACGGTCAAGGCTACGCATATAATCAGGCAGACGGAAGTCCAGCACCGACGACCGTCATCAATACCGAGATGACTCCCAAGGCTGCAGCAACCCCGGGCAGCGAGTATGAGACGCCAACCAAGACAGGCTCATATGTCCAGTCAGAGCCGCGAAACTTTGCTCCTCGCCCGAATGGCGGCTTCATTCAACCACCACCCCAGTTCAATCTTCCGGGCTTGACTGCGCCGGTTAAGGAAACGGAGGCCCCGGTGAGTGGATCTGACGATCCGTTCGGTGCCTCGTCACCTAGCAAGGAGCGTGGTGCCCTCAGACTTCTTCCGGCCGTTATGGAGGCAGATGAGAGTCGCGCCGTTGCCATTGTTCCCTCATCAGCTGGCCCAGTTCGTCCAGAGATTCAGGCTCTTCGTTCAGCCCACCTGAATAGGTTGACAGATACCCCCAGTGGTCTGCCAACGATCGAGGAAGCCCTGAGCCGAGCCAACTTCCCTTTCATTGAGAGCTCCATTCAGTCTTCGCCATCCTCAAATGGCGTTATTCTGTTGAAAAATGTAAGTTTCCGAAGCTGAAGCCACATCACTGCTGTGCAGAATTTGCTAACTGTCAGTAGATTCCTTTCGCCAGCAAGCGGGCTGAGATCATTGCACTTCTCGGACGCAATGCCAAGATCCTCAATGACACTCTCGAGCCCGTTCACATCATCATGGAACGAACGACCAGCAAGACACTTGACGCATATGTTGAGTTTGTGAGCTCTCATGAGGCTATGAAAGCTGTCGAGCGCCTGGGCCATGCCCAGACTCGCGGCCGCTTGCCTCGGCTGGGAGATCGTCCTGTCGAGGTGACCCTGTCCAGCCCAACACAGCTCATGACGGACTTGTTCCCATTGGCAACTGGTGTCATGTGGAGAGGATCATATCCCCACATCCAGGAGTCTGGTGCTGACGAGCCCTGGAAGACGTTCAAAGGGTTTGTCACTGAGGAGGAAATGACTATGCTGGTCAAGCATGTTGAGATCCCGCACAGAGTGAGTCTCGTCCATTTCACACCTGCCTCTCAAGCTGTATCCACTGTATTCTAACTTTACGATTCAGTCTCCCTACTCGAAAGAATGCCCGCAGCGTCCTTACGAGTGCATGATCTCCACCATCAAGAAGCTACCCTGGCAAATGTCCGACAAGATCACAATTCGCCAGCGATGGGCTGTCTACAACGCGACCTACCGTCTCCTTGAGCTGATGATGCTGTCCATCAGGCGCCATCACGAACTGCAACTTTCCCAGGGCAGACCGCCAATCCAGCACGACACAATCAACGAGCAGCTGCAGAAGCGCCTCCTGCGTGCTGCCATGCTGTGCCCCGGATTCACTGTTTTGCAGAAGGACAACATCGCTTATCTGGTGAACATGTCGGATCAGCAGCAGCGTGGTTTTAACCAGCCCCGCTTTCCTGAGATGTGGATTCACGAGCAAGCCATCTGCCCCAAGCCCGGCGTGCCACTTGATGTTCTGGAGTGGTATATCGCCATCATCCGCGAGGAGACGACTCGGTCTGTTAATGACACGGACCTCACTGAGCGCACTAGAATTCAGGAGGTCGCTGGCAAGCTGAGCACCAACTACTTTGGTTTTCTGTGGTACGAGATTGGCTACCCTGATGGCCCGGAGTTTGACCAAATGACTCTGCATGAGGCAGCGATGAAGGAGCTCTCCGCCATTGAGCGCATCCTCAAGCGTGCCCTGCCCTACAAGCATTAAGGCGGCCGTGCCTTCACGGGACAAGTCAACGGACGCAAATGATGGCAATCCTTCTTGACTTTCGAATTCCGCGACTCAAGCGGGAGTTTTCGTTCCTGTTCTCCATGCGCAATTTTGCTGCCAGTTCTACACCATCATGGCTGCAAGATACCAAGATTCCGGATCGACAGTGACGGCTCTCTTCGGCTATCTGCTTTCTCTTTTTCTTCCAACGGCGGTTTGCCTTGCTGGAGATACCCTGGGCGCGCAACTTCTTTCCTTCTTGGCTGTATTTTTGACATTCACGATTATTTCCTCACGATATCTCTTTCCTTTGTCAAAAAGCAAATCCGAGTTCCAGCTCGCCACTTTTCCTTCCAGGTCGTTCCCTGGCGGGCTAAAGCAGCATGGGATTTGATCGCTATACTGTCGAGCATGCTACATGCAAGCTCACCGGCGTTCTGCACGATGGAAAGCACATATGGGATTGGTTCATTCTTCCACTCATTTCAGGAAGAATATCAGTGGCCACTGGCACCGGATCTCAAGTGCATTTGTACTATAGCTCGCGTCACGAAGGCGTCAATCCTTGAACGCTTTTCTCACTCTTTGTTTTTGGTCGTCGTTTGTTTTTTTTCCTTTGAGAGTTTGTTTTTTCCCCCGTCCCTAACCGACGATCCGGGTACGGATACCACAATGAAGGAATCATTAGAGCTAGTTTGCAAGGAGGAAGGACGTTATGGGTATTGAGGTTCACCATGGCAATCGCAACATCCATACCGTCCGCACGCTCATCAGCAATCGATCATCGCTGTCTGTTAACACAGGGCTTCAAGTACAAGATGCCCGACATCTTCCCCATAAACTTCGACATTGGAGAAGAGGAAGACATGGCATCGAGTTGCAAGAATGAGGAATTCCTTCCAGAATAACGGAGCTCACCTGGTCTTCTTACTTGACTGCAAGAAGACCCATGACAACCTTGCCCGCCCAGCTTTCGGGGCAGGGTTGCCTTGATGTAATGGAAACTTATCGAGAGCATTGGAGGGAGGGATATGGACAGCTGATGGGTCTTGTTATCAACCAACTGCTCGTTTCTTTCCTCAGAGGTACTAGGTCCATTTTGCTGGAGGATGAATCCGTCGTGTGTAAGATGTGATAGATTTTTATGAGAAAATGAATGATTTCCTTGCCTCTTAATAATGATCTTGATAATGTGTGTTTTGTTGTGAATAGTTCGCATTTCTTGTCTTGTGATGGTGGTTGGAGGCAACGAAGAATCGTTGAACAGAGCTGCCCCTGATGAACTACCTATATGGCAGTTTTGTTTGTGCCCCTTTTGATATTCTCCACTTACGTAAGCAGTTTCATGGAAAAGCATGGGCCACCCGTAACTGGAGGTTTCGGGTATTACCCATGACGCAACCGGGAATCCGGGAATTAACCGAAGTCGCAGCACTTGCAGAAATCCAGTCTTCCAGATGAACCGTGCCATGGACGCGTCAGGGGACATGCTAGCGCTTTTCAATGCGAGACCCCAGAAAAAAAACCGAGAGACCCATCTCGGGAGGCCCTTTTTCTCTTATCGATTGATAACGCTTTGCGATTTCTTATTCTCTTGCCCGAGGCACTCTTTTCTTTTATATTCTCTCCCAACATACGGATAGAGAAAATCTTTTTAATGCGATATAAAAGTCAGCGACTCTCTGCCGGCATCTCTTATCCAAAAGATTTCGTCATTCAATTCAGACGACCCTGTATCATTACCAATACCCATAACTTTGCCTCTATACCCGGTATTCAGTCTCAAATCTTGTCGATATTCTAGATCGCCAACAGGTATCAATTCCTAGAATCCCTCCCAGTCCAACACACATACACAACGAGCGACACAAACCCGCCAATTCGCCTAATCGGCACGGTATAAAACACACCCGCACAGAAGTTCACGATGGCCTCCGCGGCTGCTGCCAGGAGGATACCTGGCAGCTCAAGCAACAAGGTGGACGACGAGATGGAACTAGTGCAATCGCGAGAAACGGGCGAAATAATACCAGAGTCTTGCAACCAGACTAGACAACAAAAAGAAAATGCCTTTGCGAAATCATGGGCGCATTTCGTGGCAGGAGGGTGAGTGAGGCTCCATCACACACACAACCTCCTAAACCCTTTGCGCGCGCAGTGCAACTAACTCCCCAATCAATCCAGAATCGGCGGAATGACAGCAGCAACCCTAACAGCCCCCCTCGACGTGCTCAAAACCCGCCTCCAATCCGACTTTTACCAAGCCCAGCTCCAAGCCACCCGCGCAGCGCACGCGACAAAGATGAACCCCGTCCGAGCAGCAGCCTACCACTTTCAAGAAACAGGCCAGATCCTAGCAGCCGTCTACCGCGTGGAAGGTCCCCGCGCGCTCTTCAAAGGCCTCGGCCCGAATCTAGTCGGAGTCGTCCCCGCAAGGTCTATCAATTTCTTTACATATGGTAACGGCAAGAGATTAATAGCCGATTACATGAACGGGGGCAAAGAAGCTCCCTGGGTGCATCTCGCAGCGGGGACATTGGCGGGCGTGGTGACCAGCACAATGACAAACCCCATCTGGATGGTTAAAACAAGATTACAGCTCGACAAGAGTGTGGCGGCCGAGAGTGGAGGCGTTGCGACGAGGAGGTACAAGAATAGCTGGGATTGTATCAAGCAGGTTCTCAGGAACGAGGGGATCAAAGGGCTGTATAAAGGCATGAGCGCTAGTTATTTGGGGGTTGCGGAGTCGACTTTGCAGTGGACCATGTACGAGCGCATGAAGAAGACGCTTGCGCAGAGGGAGGAGAGGATTGTTCTCAGTGGGAGGGAGAGGACGTGGTGGGATTCTACCGTTGGTTGGATGGGCAATGCTACTGCTGCTGGTGGCGCGAAATTGGTTGCTGCTATTTTGACTTATCCGCATGAGGTATGTTGCTCTAATGACTGACTTGGGTAGAAAGAGGAGTGAGGATGGCTAACGAACGGGTCGGTATTATTATAGGTTGCGCGCACACGGTTACGACAGGCGCCTCCGGCCGATGGGAGAGCGAAATATACGGGGCTGGTCCAATGTCTCAAGCTCGTCTTCAAGGAGGAGGGTATGGTCGGTCTCTATGGTGGCATGACGCCCCATCTTCTCCGTACCGTGCCCAGCGCCGCCATCATGTTCGGCATGTACGAACTCCTCCTGCCTCTCTTTGGTTCCAAGTCCGGGCTGAACTGAGGACGAAATATAACCAACACACCAGCGGCAACGCATTGTATTTATGAACCCACCACCCTCAGGGTTTGCCTTTCCCATATAGGGTGGGCACTTGTATATTAAACCTTCAAGGGGACTGATGTAAGAGTAATTAATTGTAAGAGAAACGGAAAGTAATAACGGGCAGCATAGCGACGGGCAGGAAGGGAGCAGCGACTTCGCGAGCGCCATGCATGCATATATCACTGTTCATCATGCACAGTTCTCAGCCCTACGGTAGCCCCAGTGCTATATAAACAAATTGGGATAATGGTTTTGGGATATATGAAGGACGTTACTAGAGTTGCGTTTTTGGGTTGCCAAATGGTGAAAGGTAAAAGAAATACAACAACTCATCACTCTCATCGCCATGACGAGGAGCCAAATCTCAACTAGATATAATCGCCAGAATAAGGTGACAGCAAAGGTCCTAGAAAACATGAGTGAAATGGAAAATAAGCAACAAACGACACAATGATGCCCTTTTGCATGCACGCAAAGTCAATACAGAGATGATTCTACTCGTGCCCTGGAAATGACAAAGAAAAACACCAAGAGAAAGAATCATATAGCTCTTGGGAATAACCGCCGTTTTTGGCGCCTCACTCACAAGAGCGGCACCCTTTTTCATAGCTACATACATACCATCATCGACCATCCATCATAGCTCGTACAGAATCGTGGTTGGCGTGTCGTTCGTCGCTGTCTTCTTCATCCTCTTCCTCGTCCAGGAGCCTCTGCTTGTTCTTCAACGCTTGCAATGCCTGTGTCTCTGCCTCCAGCCAGTAGGATGAACCTTTTGGCGGTCGTTTGCGCAGCTTCCTCGGTGTTCGTGGTGATGGGGGCGGCTGTGAAGGATAGAGTGTAGCCTGGCCTTGCTTTTGAATAAGTGGTGGTGATGGAGACTGATTATTATATTTAATTGGCTGTCTGCTAGAGCTAGAAGAAACGGGGGGTGGGGGAGAAGCAATGGATGCAGAAGATGTAGCGGGAGAAGAAGTAGACGAAGAAGTTGTGAAACGAGCCAGTCGAAAGAGTCACCAGGCTTGACGGTCCCAGTTTGGATCTGGGAAGCCACGTTATTTTGGTCAGTCGACGATGGATTTCAGCGCGGCATTGCGCAGAGGAGAGGATACGCCTGATACTAACCTTGCACAAAAGCAGCCAACACCTTGCTCCCTGTCTGAAGCAACGGATGGCCCACCACGATCTTGAGGAACTTTTCGAGCCCAGCCCGGCGGCCTTCAATCACATCATCGCTGAACCGGTTGGTGAACACTTTCCCTGGTAGCGGCGGGATGGTCACGCGGGCGCTCTCGCGCTCGAGAATGTCGCGAAAGTATTCAAAGTCTGAGTATCGCCGTCGCACCGACGACTGGCGTAGCTTAAAGGCGGGAATATTGGTGCGACATACGATCTCGTAGTCGGTATACATGTGCCGTCCTATGCCATGTGTACGTGGGTTTCTAACCTATTTCCTCCATGAAAATTAGCACCCATGGCAAATTATTTTGAGAGGGTTCCCGATGTACGCACCTCTATCTCGAGAAAGTTCTCTGGTGGGCCGTAGATCTCGTCAAAGGACTGCTGTCGCGTATCTGGCATGGACTGCATGATGGGCCGATGCAGACGGGCAGCGGCAGCGGCGGCAGCTGCTGCCTTGTCTGTGGGTGAGGTCGGGAGAGAGGAGGTGGATTTGGCCGGCTCCGCGCCCTTTGCGGGAGCCGTGTACTCGTTTTGGGAAGCCGTTTTCGCGGTGTTGGCGGGGTCAGCTTAGAGTATTCGTCTTCGAGGGCGAAGCTCCCCGAATCAAGCGATGAGAGCTAATGATTCGAGTGGTTTGTAATGCTGGTGAGAATTGAGATTGGGTTGTAGAGGAATGGTTAGCTACGCAACCGATTCCACGGTTCGATGAGAGACGACGACAACTCTAAAAGGTGGGGGAGACAGGCTTGGAATCTGCAGCTAGGTGTGACCTAGGTAGGATTAGAGCAGTGACCCACCAAGTCTTTTTACACATGGATGATCAAGAGCAGAGACCCGACAATGTCAACCGCAGGGTGAGGGGCTCCCCTCGGCTTTGTTTGGGGGAAGGCTTCTATTCCTAATTGTGTCTCCGTCGCCCGGTCCTCTGATCGTTGTTGAGTTGTGGTTGTTGATGAACGAGAAAACAATCGATCTTGGATTTTCCTGAGCTTATATATCTGCTCCCCTCCATAAAGTTCAGGATTTGAAAAGTCAAACCGGCTAGTAACTCATCGGTCTTTAACTCTCGCCGATATAGTCATTTAAAGTTAAAATCGGCAGTAATATATCAGTTTTTGGATTATACTTTCTTGTCTACGGTGAGGGGGAAGGAAGCTTAGGTAAGAATGTGAATAATATCCCAGACTGCCAGAGGCCTTTGAAAATCGCCTCAGAATTTGCTTTCATGGGCAGCCGCTGGTTGTGAACAAGCCTATACAAAACACCGGATCACCTCCTAGGAGAAGATTGAAGCACATGCAATTTGTGTGAATTATTGGGGCCTTTCTGACTTATGGGACCTGGAGGCCGCTGTTGCGGACCCGATACGTTATTCGCCAGGAAAATATGGCTTTCAAGCCAGCCCTCATCGCCATTCGAGGTACCCGGTCTTGTCTCCGTATACCTGATTAGTGAAATGATACCCGTGATCTCCGGGGAGCAAAACCAAACTGTCGGTCATATTTACATTCATTTCCTCATCCTCCCTGTATTCAAACACCGGTATATGCTTGATATAAAATCGGCCCACCAGTGGACAACTGCGTCTTGTGTTGGTAATGAGCCTCGCAAATCAAACGACTGACAAGGCGCAAATTCCTCACCTGCAACGAAAAATAGTCTCAACTAAGAACTCGCTTTAATTTTGACGGGTTTTCCCCCAGTGTCGACTGAATTCCTTCATCATCTCCCGAAAATCACGGGAGAACTCTGCTGTTGAGGCATCATAGCGTGCAGGAATCAGCGGTTCCTCTTAGTTCATAAATCTTTCCTTCTTCGTCAGCTTGGACTTTTTGTGAGGGTTGCCAGATGGGGCTTGGGATTCACCTTTAGCGTCGATGCGTGTTTCCTATTTCTTATCGCCAAACTTTTGGTGAATTGCCCGAATCTGCTCATTCACATTGTAGGACTGAAGGTGGCTCGTATGAGCATGGCTCTTGCCATCCGGGTTGCCGTCGTAGCTGTTCAATGCAACCTTTTTCCTTCTCGCTTGCTCCTCCTCCGAGACCCCATCGGAGGCGCCATTGGTATTGTCGTCTTGCTGGCGCATTCTCTTGAGGTTGTTTGCAACATCAATCGTGGATAGATTGGTTGTGGCATATCGGGCTTCGGCCTTGGCCTTCTGCTCCTTCCACCGAGGATCGAGGAGTTCGACTGCAATGCAAGATTAGCGCACGGAATTCAAAAAAGAGAGGGGAAGGGGACTCGACTCACTTCTCATATGGTCATCCAGCTCATTGATCGGAATCTGTTGCTTGCAATTCGGACACAATGCCATCGTTGCCTTGTTGGCTGCTCGCTGAGCCGCCCGGGGAACATAGTTCTCCTTGATCTTGATCGGGGCAATGCCACCTCGGGCGTCGGCCTGGGCCTGGTGCCTACGTGCGCGTTCCTGTTCCCGCTCTTGAATGCGCTGAAGCTCCTCCTCTTCTTCCGCCGACCGAGGGACGCCTGGGGGCGCTGAAGCACCATATCCTTGCACAGAAGGTGCATGTGCAACCGAGTATGGCTGCTGAATAGGGAGGGCAGGTGCAACAGAAGCCTGAACTGCCGGCGCGGGAGCAGTAGGATTCGTCGGGGGGTATGCATTGTAGTTCGTATCTTCGAAAGGAAACGCTTCCTCGATGCGCAAGCTGGGGTTAATCGACATCTTGTTCTTCTCCTCCAGTGAGGCATACTGAAGGTCGTTAAGGGTTGTCGGCGGGGGTAGTTGGGCCTCGTTGTCTGCCTCGGTGAACTCGATGGTTTCGACAACCACAAAATCGTTCCAGTCAATGCGCGCAAACTCAATCTTCTTCTTTTCTTCTTCTTCCTCCTGCTTCGCCTTTTGCGCCTCCTGCCATTTAGCGTATTCGGCTCTTTGCTTCGCACGGGCTAGAACATGGTACTTGTCGGACGCGTTCAGCTTCAGCTCAGCAAGTCGCTCCTGGAGAACCTGGGTTCCATTTCCAGATACCCCGCCCTCGCGCAAAATAATGGTATATTGATCAACCATACTTTGGAAGAAGTTGTGGAAGGTGTGGTTGGGCATAAGAAATTGAAACTGAGGGTTGTTGGATTCACGTTGGGCAAGCTGTGTCATGAAGGGGCGACCGTTTTTGGCAACGAACAGGGCCGTGGTGCGAACGACCTCCAAGTCCTTCTGGCTCATCCGGGGCATGCGGGCAGAAAACTGAAAGTCGGGCGGTTTGGCAGGGCCCTTGGGTTCCTCCTTGACCGGAGCAGCAGGGACCTCTCCAGAACGACCAGCAGCAACAGCGGTGCCACGCCCAGCCTTGATCTCGTCCTTGCGCCACTCGTAGAAGGCATTGTAAGGGTCTTCTTTCGTCATCAAAAAACTGAACTTGGGGTTTTGGCCATGGTTGTCGCGAATACGCTGTTCAAGACCGGCGCCTCCGCGCATAACGAAGCCAGCCGTTTTCTCGATCGCTTCGCGGATCTCGAGGGGTGGAATGATGACACCCGGTGGAGGTTGGAGGTCATCGAGGGCTGCCGAAGCAGAAACCCCGTTCGACGCGCCAGCCATGATGCGTCGTGATAGTTTGATACCGGGGATGCGGCCGATTCGTCGTTGTGTGAACAGCTGTGATTTCGGGTCGGCTTGGGGGAAGAAAAAAGATCAATCCGCGTTTCGATTTGGAGTTCTGAAGATTCGCGTAATTGTCCCAGAATCCACTAGGCAGGCAGAAAGTACATAAGTGGTCCGTGCCGAACACGGTAAGTGGACCCGAGCTTTAATCGAGGCCGGGGTACTCCGTACATACGTAGTGTATATACGGGGTATTAAGTACCTCTCTGATCTACTTTGGAGATGACGAACCGGAAAGGTTGTCGCAGGCGCAAAGGACATGTATAGGATTCTCTCTGGGTTTTACACGAATTGGGAAACGTTGCTGATTTGCAGATGAAATGCAGTGCTTTCAAGAAGCTGGTCCATTTCTAGACAATCTCGAGGATCGCAGCAAGGAACAGGAGAGCAATTGATAGTGGGGCCATTCGGTCACTCAGGTGTGGGTCGGCCCATCAATTCGGCTAGCCAACTGCCAATGGTTCAGCCGCAGCTTTTCAGCCAGCTGCGCGTCCTTGCACAGATCAGGGGGCTCCGTTAAGGCCACTTAAGCTCTGGAATTTCTGGGATCATATCTGAGGATCTTCGACAACCCCTTTCCTGCTCTCCATTTAGAGCTTTCAATCTTCAACCCTACGGTCGGAGCCATAAGGGACAAGACTTGGGCAACGTCTCGTCTAATCTTGACCTTTTTTTGCTTTCTATTTTCTTCAATTCGATCTTCGCATGGTCGCCCTGTAATGAGCTTTAACTTTCTCGACTCTCGTTAATTGAACCTTCCCCATCCCCTAGACTTTGTTACCCGTTTCTGCGCGTCTGTTCCCGGCTGAACTTGTTAGCACCGGGCGCATCCGTGCCATTTTCCTGCAATCGACCTCCAGTACCAACATGCCTCGGTCTTCGAGCGCGAAGCCGCTCGCGGCGAGGGCTTCATCTACTCCGCCCCCGATTCAGAGCGCAGTCTCTAAGCCAAAATCGAAGGGAGCACAGCGCAAGGACGATTATTCCTCGGAGGGCGTCGAAGACAACGATGTTTTCCTCCTCCCCGGGTCCGACTACCAGGTCCTGCTCGGGCTCACGATGCTCGGCGCTCTTGTGCGCTTGTTCCGCATCTACCAGCCTACTAGTGTCGTTTTTGACGAGGTTCAGTACGTTGACTTGTCAAGATATTACCCCTATACGGATACCAGAGCTGACGTGGCTACAACTACAGCTTCGGTGGATTCGCATCCAAATACATCAAGGGCAAATTCTTCATGGACGTGCACCCCCCGCTGGCGAAACTCCTCATCACATTGTTTGGGTGGCTGGCTGGGTTCAATGGCGACTTCGACTTCAAGGAAATTGGCAAGGATTACATCGAGCCCGGTGTCCCATACGTCGCCATGCGCCTGTTCCCCGCCATCTGTGGTATCCTCCTTGTGCCGACCATGTTCCTTACCCTGAAGGCAGCCGGATGCCGCACCTTCACCGCTGCTCTCGGCGCTGGCTGCATCATTTTCGGTTTGTACCCCCAGCCCCAAACAGGTGGACACGCGCTTGCTAACTCTCGACAGAGAACGGTCTGTTGACACAGGCTCGCCTTATCCTCCTCGACTCCCCCTTGATGATCACAACCGCCTTCACTGCTCTTGCCTTCACGTCCTTCTCAAACCAGCATGAACTTGGCCCCAGCAAAGCCTTTGACCCCAGCTGGTGGTTCTGGCTTGTCATGACTGGTCTTGGTCTGGGAATGACTGTCAGTATCAAGTGGGTCGGCCTCTTCACAATCGCGTGGGTTGGGTCTTTGACCTTGGTTCAGCTCTGGGTACTTCTTGGTGATTACAAGCATGTCACCCCCCGGATCTTTGCCAAGCACTTTATGGCCCGAGTATTTTGTCTGATCATCATCCCCCTTGCCTTTTACATGGGCATGTTTGCAATCCATTTCCTCTGCCTCCAGAATCCCGGAGAAGGCGATGGATTCATGAGCTCCGAGTTCCAGTCCACGCTCAACTCGAAGGGCATGCAGGACGTCCCAGCAGATGTCCTCATGGGCAGCCGAGTCAGCATCAGACACGTCAATACTCAGGGAGGATATCTTCACTCTCACCCGTTGATGTATCCCACCGGATCCAAGCAACAGCAGATTACTCTCTACCCCCACAAGGACGAGAACAATATTTGGCTGCTCGAGAACCAGACCCAGCCTCTTGATATCCACGGCGAACCCATCAACGGGACAAATGCCTGGTACAATCTCCCGGAGCTTCCCTACATTCAGGATGGCGCTATTCTCCGTCTCTACCATCAACCCACTCATCGCCGTCTTCACTCCCATGATGTTCGCCCCCCCATCACCGAAGCCGATTGGCAAAATGAGGTCTCCGCCTACGGGTATGAAGGATTCGACGGCGACGCCAATGATTTCTTCAAGGTCGAGATTGTCAAGAAAAAGTCCAAGTCGGGCGTGGCTCAACAGCGTCTTCGCACAATTGACACCAAGTTCAGACTTGTGCATATCATGACAGGATGCGTTCTCTTCTCTCACAAGGTCAAGCTTCCCGAATGGGCTTCAGAGCAGCAAGAGGTCACATGTGCCAAGGGCGGCACCCTCCCCAACAGTCTCTGGTATATTGAATCCAACGAGCACCCGCAACTTACCGACGACGCCGAAAAGGTCAATTATGCCAATCCTGGCTTCTTTGGGAAGTTCTGGGAGCTCCAGGTTGTCATGTGGAAGACCAACGCCGGTCTGACCGACTCCCATGCCTGGGACTCGAGGCCGCCATCGTGGCCCATCCTCAGACGTGGCATCAACTTCTGGGGCAAAGAGCACCGCCAGATTTACCTGATTGGAAATCCCATCATTTGGTGGAGCGCTACCGCCGCCGTCGTCATTTATGTCCTCTTCAAGGGCCTGGCTGTCCTTCGTTGGCAGCGCAGCTGCAATGACTATTCCAACGTTGTCTTCAAGCGCTTCGACTATGAGATCGGTACTTCTGTCCTTGGATGGGCGCTTCATTACTTCCCATTCTACCTGATGCAGCGCCAGCTTTTCCTCCACCACTATTTCCCGGCACTTTATTTTGGCATCATGGCCTTCTGCCAAATCTACGACTTCCTTACGGCCAGAGTCCCCGGTATCGGACTCAGGGAGAACCCGGTTATCAACAAGCTTGGTGCCGTGGGATTCCTTGCTCTCTCCGTCGTTGCGTTTGGTCTTCTCTCGCCTCTTGCATATGGCAATCCTTGGACCAAGGCAGAATGCAATCGTGTCAAGCTCTTCAGCACGTGGGACTGGGACTGCAACAACTTCCTCGAAAGCTACGATGCATACAGCTCGTTGACTCAGGCCCCGTCAATCTCGCAGACCCCGGTACAGTCCATCAAGACTCAGCCCGTGCAACAAGTGAACCAGCCTTTCGATAATGCCCCTCCTGCCCAGGTCCCCATCGTACAAGAGCAACAGCCACCTGTTGAGGAGCAGCCTGCTGTGTCCGGTGCCCCACCTCCAGTAGGGCAAAAGATTCTTTCGCGCGAGGAGCGTGTCGAATATCGTGACCAAAACGGCAACCTCCTAAACGAGGAGCAGGTCAAGGCCCTCGAAGGCAAGGTTGAGTTCAAGACCCGCTACGAGACTCGGACTCGGGTCGTTGATGCCGATGGCAACGAGATCGTCGCCCCAGAGTCTGTAGTGCCACCTCCCGTAGCACCCCCTCATCCTGATGTAGAAGGTAAGAATTTCGCCCAGCATAACTCTGGCGGCAACTTTTTGACAGTCGACTAACTCATAATAATAGGTGTCGATCGTGAGACACCCAAGCGTCTTGTTCCGGATGAGCCAGTCCCCGTCGCTGAGAAGAGCGTGGAGGGGGAGAAAGAAGCCGAGGAGAAGGTAGCCAAGCCTGCCAGTGAGAACACTGAGGCGACTGGCAAGCAGGAAGAAGCTGCTGCCGTCTAAAACACATTCGAGCGATGATGAAATAACTAAAACCCCAGCTGGAATGCATCACGCGAAAATACTACACCGGATATTTCGTTCACAGTTCATTGTTGTTTCCTTGAGAGATACTAGAGCTGAACGAACAAACGAAATCATGTCCAGCATATCCATTGCAAGCGACTCGGTCTCTCATCTTGTAGAGTTGTACGACCAGATCTTTTGGCTTTTTCTTTATCTATCTAATGAAAGGGCCTGATCTTACTGGGGAATGTTGGGCTCTGGCTAGCTAGTTGGGAGGGGCGGGCTGTGAAAAACACTACCGTCGGAGCCCTCCCGGCTGTAGCAGTCGGGTCGATGGTGGCTTGGGACGATTAGATGGGGCGGGCGGCTTACAATGGGACGGATGGATTTCTGGGAACCTCTTGATATATTTTTAACTTAGCTAGCTAGCTAGTTGTATTTCGGTACTGACTGACTGACGCTACTCTCTTTTTTATTTTATTTTCCTTTTGTCTGTCGAAAAATATCACCTATGTCTACAGTTCAGGGTCCACATCCATTCTGTTGTGTAAGTGCGTCATTGATTTGTAAAGTTATGGCTGCGATACATAAAGTTGATGATGTTCTCTACCGAGTGGGCGAGCTGTCGTTTGAAAGGTACCCTGTTGCAGGTGCTCGTCCAAAGAATATGAATGTGAATTTGTAAAGTGTGTAAATGCAAATGCTAGTAAATACAACGGAGTCCATTTTATTTTCCTTTGCCAAACTGTGTCTGTCTCTGTGTTGTGAATTTCGCAAGTGTGTTAACTCTATACATAGCCGTACCATTGCCGTGCCCATTTTTTTGTATCCTTTTGTCGTTTTTTCCAGAGCCAGAATACAAAGTCTCAAACCCAAGCAAGACTAGACGACTAGACATGATGTTCCATGTGTATGCTTCTAACTTTAGACCGATATCCTCTCCTTGTTTTATTGTATCCTTTTTTTCTTTTTTTTATTCTTTTTCTGTTCCAAAAGCAGCAGAAGTACAATAAACACAAAACAAACCACCTAGCAAAACCGTTCTCCCAATGATGTCTTTTGTACTCGTTTTTTTCCCCCGAAGCAAAACATACTAGGTCGAGTAAGCAGACTCCATCTCACAGAAAATATCAGCAATTGTCTCGAGACACTTGCAAATGAGGTCAATCTTTTGCTGAGAAAATGCCGTGGCCATCTTCTTTTTCATGACTTTACTCTTCTTGCACAAGATATGGTATGTCTTTTTGATTGCGGCCATCTTTTTTGCGGCCATCTTTTTGGCCTTCTCTGTGTTCTTCTTCCTCTTGCAGGGCTGCTGGTTGTTCACAGCAGCGTTGTCGATCTGTTCATGCTGCTGGTCGGTGACTGCGTTGTGGTTCTCATGATGAGAGGTCGAGACGACGGGTGTGATTGTCTCGCGACGGAGGAGACAGCAGGAGCATAGGCAGGCACAGAAACACGAGCAGCAGTGGATATGAGGGCGGTTGGAGAGATGGTCGAGCATGTGCTCGGTGTTTGAATACATTCCAGGGCGTGAGATATAACTCGGGGCTGAGGCTAAACGTGGGAAACTGACTCTGGAAGGGGCCAGGGTGACGGCTGAAGTTGTTTGGTGGTCCTCGGGTCCGACTTTGACGTGCTCGTTGTCCTCGATGTTGTGAGTAGCCGAGATGCCCTGGGAAGAGGATTCATGTCCGAGGTGAGCACGTCTCGGTGGTGGTGGAGGAGGACGAGTGCGGGTTGAGGCTGGAGGGGTCGGGCGCAATGTTGGCAGCGATGATGGCGATGGATGAGATGGTGACGGGGACGGTGTGCTGTGGTTATCGGCAGCGCCAACCTGATGCAAACAGGAGGCGGAATACGCATGCCAGGCTGCTGCCGGCGACAGCTCTTCCGACCAGTGCGGGCCATCAGAGTCCCCCGTCTCGGTGTCTGAGGAGGAGATATAGCCTTCATCGTCCGAGGACTCAAGCGGCCGTGTGGTGATGATCTCTGCGATGAAGCGGGATAGCGGTGAAGGTGAAATCATGGGCTCGTTCTCCCGCCCGGCTATGGAGGCCTCGTAGGCCTCGTTGAAGAATGTCTCGAGCTCACGAAAGTGGATAGGGCTGTTTGCCGACTGTCCCTCTTCTTCGACAATGTCATCATGGCCGTGGGGCAATCCCAAATAAACATCTGGTGTGCCAGCCATGTCTGAGTCGACGGGATTCAGAAGCTGTGAGAGAGATAGGGCAACACGAGAATGAGCGCAGTCGTCACCATCAGCGACAGTGGGCAGGGCATGGGAAGTAGAGCCCATATCGGGTTCCTTCGACACCTCCTGCTGCTCATATGATTGTTAGGGTCTCGGGGTTCATAATTGCTTGGAGGTTCGACTTGCATCGTGGAAAGCACCATTTTCGAGTGTGACATTGTAAGAGGGTTCTCCAGCCATGATGATAGACGTCTTTTGAGAATTCTTTGAATGGATAGGTTTTGAGAATGTTCCTGAACTGTTGTGTCAAGTGTAGTTGGTCTTTAAGAGGAGAAAGAGATGTGGGTTTGGAAGGAAGAGCAAAGATGAAGATGAATGCTTGGGGTTCTCAGAAGTCTTGATCTGGTGAACCTGGAGACTATTTATCAGTCTCTCCTCCGCCAGCAACAGACTGACTCCACGGGCTGTCTGCCTCCACCGACGCCTCAACTCCAATCCCAAAACTGAGTCCTACACCATGAGAACTTGCCAACATGCCTGTTCTGTTTACGGTAGTCATTTCGGCCGGGTACTGTTGATCTTCTAGTTCGAATGCGCATGCCACGATGTAAGTCACGGAGGAAGTGTATTCCGGACTTTGAAAGCGGGACCGCTGCACGATTCCAGGCACTGGAAGGTAGGGGCGTCTTGGTGGGGACAACAAGTTTTGTTTTCTATGCTTGTGATAGTTCATGTAAGCCACTTCCAGTTGTGTCTCGTCCAAGAGCAACAGGGCTAGGAGATGGGTGAGTCAGGGCTCGCCAATGATATTCGGCTGTCCACGCAACCAAACAGACACAGCCCCTGGGAATCTGGGAAGCCATCACTCGGCCTGATGGTCGAAAACGTGTTTGTACCTTGCTGCCGATCTTCTTGCAAAGACTAGTTGAAATCTGGTTGTATGTTTCTGTTTACGGGACGGTAAACATGGCGTGTTATCCGGTCCGGGCTTGTATTGGAATGGTACTCGAACCTAGCTTCTCACGGTGTCAAAATGGGGGCGCGTAGATACAAGGTACAGGTTATACTCGGCTCACAGATGGCCCAGGGTGGTTTCTCAGGCGTCGCAGCTACCAGCAGAAAGTATACGAGAGTGCTTGATAAAGCGGCCGGTGCTTCTCATCAAAATTAAAAGTCAGATGGCACTAATGAGTGATCTGGAGAATGAGGGGAGGGCTGTGCCAAGCCTGGTGGCCCTGACATATGTAGACAGGTGAACTTGGCTGATAATTGACGGGCCGTCGTTTCAAGCCATGCCGTTGACGTCTGGGGAACATCTGTCGGGTGTCAATCGAAGCTTGCTGCTAGTGATCTTCGGCCGGTAATATGGACCGCCCTATGTTGGTGGAACCGCCCTATGCCAAAAATAATCCAGGCGTGCGCCTTCCAGACCAGTCTGTTTCCATTGAACGCCTTGTATCTACGGTAGTCAGTGCGTTGTATCATCATCTCCAACCCTGGTGGAACAGGAGGCCTCGGAAAGACAATGCCTCGGGGGTAGGATGGTCACCGGCACGGCCCCGACTGCCGGTTTTCCTCGGCATGTCTTCTACGGAGATATGCGAACAAGCCACCGCCATGTCTAGACATCAGAAGCCAGCAACCTGCTCAAGTCGGTTATGAAAAGGGACACTTGCAGCCACATCTTCGAGCAAGTCCATCTTAAGTAGCTGGTAGTTGTTGTTCCTTCAAGAGGGAAACAGTCATTTATTACGAGAACTTATCTTTACAGAGGATGCAATGATATTAATGTACATCTGACCAACATGAGTTTCCCTTGACTTGGTATAAACAAACTGCTGTGGTATCGGAACGAAATTCATACGCTAGTAATTAAAAAAGGCTATGGGTCCAGCAAGAGAGAAATAAAAATCGTGGTTGATCATAAGAAACCGCTAATACCGTTCTTTACACCATCTCCTCTCCTCTCACGCTCCTGGCATGTTGGCCACTTACTCTCCCATGTGCCGAATCCGGGTAAGCCACGCCGGGTTGAGCTTGACGTGGACTCGGCATGCGGGCATGGCGAGTTGCGTACGCAGTGCTACTGCGAGGGCTCCGTCCCAGTCCCGCACCCGAAGCAGGAGCGGATGACCTCACCTTCTTTCTCCGTCCCCAGCCCAGTTTCCTGACCCAGACCGCACGCTCCATGTACTCAGGAGCGAGTGCAGCGGCGGCATAGTCAAGTGCCTCACGATTCTTGAGAGGGATATGATTGTATCGCCAGTCCCACACGGCCGCGTACAGGCATCGGTAGGCAGCAAAGGCACTGACCGTGCCGATCAACGACCCGACGAGGATATCATACCAGTTATGGGCCTGGTCGATGGTGAGGGCACACGCCATCAATGTTGCGCCCAGAATGGGGGCGAAGAGCAAGGCCAGCCAGTAGAAAGAGGACCGGTAGTTAGCCCATACTTTGAGTTTGGCGTTCATCCAGAGGAAAAGAAAGACGTAGCCGGCGAAGGCAGCAGTGGAGTGTCCAGAAGGGAAGCTGGACATGGCTGTTTTGAGCGCGTTCTCGTCAGGATTGGTGCACACGTCGACTGTGTACATAATCTGCTGAAAACCGACCCCATTGAGCTGGGTTGTGTTGTGGCTGGCTGCTCGCGAGATGTCTGGCTTGCAAACGTCGAGCCAGTAAGGTCGGAACCCTCCAATCAAGGTCTTTATTATCACCTGGAAGAGCGTGCCGATGACGACAGCGTAAAGAACACCCAAGATGCCGTTGTTCATATCCCAGAAGCTACGAATCCGGATCTGAGCCAGGGCGATGATTCCGATCGGGATAAGGACAGAGATGAGTCCCGACGCCATTGGCGAGATGATCCATCCCCGGTAGGGGTAGGCGAACTGGGGATACACGATATCACCGGACTGGGTAAACGTGATAGGAAAAGTGCGAACTGAAACGACCGGAGCCGAGTAAATCTACACTGTTGTCAGCGACAGATTTCAGCGTTAACAGATGTTGGCAATAACTTACGGCCTGAGAAGCAGCGCCAAGGATTGCGAGGGCAAGGACGTCCTTCCAAGACACTCTGATCCAGTCGAGCACAAACCGACCAAATCGTTTGCTCTTGGGCTCGGTTGTCGACGGTGAGGTGGCATCCCACTTTTGATTCACCCTCTCTTCTCGACCTCGCTCTCGCCGACGATGGAAAGGAAGCATGGTATAAAGCTCTTGCTCTTGCCTTGGAATTTTTGGGAAGCCGATGCACGGATTTCTGCGAGAAGAACTCGTGGCTGCTGAGGTAGAGCAAGGACGAGGAGTTGTTTCTACGTAGAATTAGGGAGTTCGCAAGAATTTGTCCCGTTTTGAATCAAACGATCATTGTGACACACGATATCTAGCAATGCCCTCTTCCAAGGTTTTGAGCGGCGTCATTGTTCAGATGCCATTGGGACAAAATAATTGTGGCGGTCGTCACTCCTTGTCTCGAACGTGAGGCCCATTAACAGCAACTACGCAGATTTATTAGGGTAGATGTTAGCGAGTACACAGGCGTCATCAAGGGGTACCGCTTATGACGTCACTGGCGCGGGTAAACGCTCAAGCATTGGGTTTGACAAGCAGCTTTGAGAATCCCATGTTTTTCTTTCGTCGCTGGAAAACGCCAGTAGTGTAGTCTGCTTCCTTTACAGGGGGGCGGAAAACAATTGTTGTTCCCTGGGGGCCTGGCCTGTTGAAACAGATTTTATATCACGAAAATTGAGGTCGAAAAAACATACCTCACCAGTCACCGTGATGGTGGAAAGTGCACATACACACTTTCCGACCTCTGACATCATCAAATCATAGCCAAAATTTATCGAACTTTCTGAGCGCGTAAAACCTTCAACATCCGTACGGAGGTCCATTTCTGCGATTATCTGTGGCTTTTATATGTTTATCCAAGCCTCTCAGTTCTGTCTGTGATGGGCATTTTCTGTATCCACGCAGCAGATAGCTTGTGATAACTGATAAGGTGATAACGAGATCCTCTTCCAAGCAATCGATGCGGTGCTCCATATTCCCCAGTCTCTTGTTAGCCATTTACGGTTATGTAGTACGGATACGTGGTCGTCATCCTCGCGGTGGAAGTCTGATTCGCAACCAAGATATCCGTACGGGGTAAATTGAGCTAACATGAGCCGCACCCAGAGTTCTCGTTGTGGGTGAGGCTGAAGTGGTAAGACCAGGCCAGGCGGGTATAGCATGTGATTTATACACTCAAAACGTGGGAAACGACAGGGACCCCAAATGCGAAGGGCACGGCCTGGTCATCAGCCATCATCATGTCAATTACAAGAAAATCGACCTGTGTATTTTGACGGTGGGCTCTCGTATTTTGACGGCTCCTAACCCAATCCGGCATTGTGCATATAGGCTATCACTACTAAAAATTTGCAGAGAAGTCCGGATAAAACTATTAAACTCTTATAATTGAAATAAAGGCTATTTGAATGTAATAAATAAGCTAACTCTTTAAAGCTATTTAGAGTTATATAGTAGTTACTTTATTATACTATAATTTATAGCTGCGGTTTTAACCCTAATCTTAGGCTAATAGTTAAATGTAGCTTAATAGTCTTAGTAAGTAAGTAAATAGCTTAAATTAACTATATTTAAATGTCTTAGAAGACTGTTTTTTTTAATTAAATTGAATAAGTATAAGAGTTTAGAATACTCTTATTTTTCTTTACTATTAACTATATAAGTAGTAGTAGTAGTAGTAGTAGTAGTAGTAGTAGTAGTAGTAGTAGTAGTAGTAGTAGTAGTAGTAGTAGTAGTAGTAGTAGTAGTAGTAGTAGTAGG